>JAQFXN010000712.1:0-19200 GCA_034693365.1 Liacarus xylariae | reverse complement strand
TTATAAAATAAATTTATGATTAGGTTTCAAAATATAAAACAGAAGTATTTGTCAATTATTCACTATTTCATTGTTGAGTTAACTTTTTTCAAACCTTACTAAAGAGTTTTTAAATAAAAATTGAATCTAATCATATCTACCTAATCATATATTTATTTTATAATAACTTTTATTCGAGTCCACAATAGTTAAAGTATTAATTCATGATTCCTCTTTCATTTCAGATACACTAATTAGTAGAAAATGGAACAATTTTTATTGATGTATCAAACTTTGTAATGAAGTTTCTTTCCAGATAGAATCGTCGGATCGCTCAGTCCGTAGTAGTACTTATTTCATTTTCCAACGAAATATAGTGTCCCTTATTATATTATTTTATAATAGCTCAATATAACCTTTTCAATTTTCTAAACTTTTCAATAAACTTAGCAAATGTGGAGAATCGGTTTTTTATTTGCCTATTCGAAATGGAAGAATATTCAGAACTCATATCACATTTTTCTTAATAGAGTTTGCATTATTTTATTTTACCCAAGTTTTTAATCCATAATCAATGGCTGCCTCTCATCGCTGATTACAAGTCCTTTAAATCTATTGAAATCCTTAGAGTTTGTGAGATCGCTATCGTTTATAGAAGGGCGTCTAATATCTCTGTAAATATATTCATTTTATATCTTTTCAAGTTTTGTAATTTATTTATAATATAATGAACTCATGTGTAAAAAATGTCAGGAAATTTCAGAATAAAAATAAGGAATCTAACGAATCCAATCATTCATGCATTCAAAGGAATTCTATCATTACATTAGAAGATACACAACCTCTGCATGAAATAAGTTTTTCTAAATCGAACAAAATTCTGGATTTAGGATAACAACTTTGAATCTAAGAGTAAAGAAGAGTTTTTACAACAGATTGGATATACTAATTGTGTAAAAATACTCCAATTTATAAATACTTAGAATAATGGGAACAGAACTGATAGAATTGTTGTGCAAGACTTATTGAATTGTGTGAAAGAACAACAGTCACTGTCTCACACATTGTTGCTTATTGTCAATCAAATATAGTGGTCTAAAATAAAGTGGAAGATTTAACTCATTTTACAGACTCTCTGATACAATATTGGTTTAGGCTATACCTCCCCTTGGCGACCCCTGCTATACCACCCTGACTTCGAGTTCAGCGGCATCTATACTATATACAGATAACAAACAAATTGATTTGATTTTTTGAAAGTGTTAACGTTAATGAGTCCTTTCATATGATATATTAAGCTAACCACAGATAAATACAATTTATTTTACTTGAAAATTGAATTATTATCTTTAAAGATGGCGACAAAATTAAGACCCGAAGTCAAAGATAAAAGTTTTGACTTTTTTAAAGTTTATAAATTTTTAAATAATTATTTTTTAGGGGTGTTTTGAGATACCTCCTAATAAAAGAAGTCAATTAATAATTATTGGTTATTATCTTGCAAGGAGTTGTGAATAAAATCTAAACTTTTTTTGAGACATTTTTTGTAAATTTTTCCCAAAAGTCTTTACCCTGTCCAGATTGATACAATGTCGCCATTGTGAAATAACTTTAAAATTTTTTCATTAAGTAATATTTTAAAATCTGTTCTATATTGCTATCAAAGTTGTCTTTCACATCTAAATATAGATTATCTTAATTTAGATGACCCATTAGCTTTTATTTATAGCTAAAACATTACACTTTCGAGTATTGCATCATAAGGTGAATAATAAGAAATTTATTATTTATGCAAGACACTTTTTTTAGATCGATTTTTACGAAATTTTTGATAAAGTTTTGATTAGCTTAATATCTTTTCTTATATGTGAGATTTTTTCAACAGTTATATTAATATTTTTTATTTCTAACAATTTAATATTATAGAATAAGAGTACATAGGCCTTAAAAATGTCAAAATTCTTAATTTTTTCAGGTTCAAATTTCGCCGCCATTTTAAAAAATAATAATTTCATTTTCAGCTCAAATAAAATATATTTCTCTATGATCATTTTAATATATCATATGATTCATTAACTCATCAAATGAATTTGTTTAAATGAACTTTTGACTATCTGTAAATGATGTATAGATTCAATTTTAAAAAGTGTCAAGATATGTTTCGCATCACGACTAAATCGGGATATAAATTGGGTCAAATTATAGTTGTTTTGGGTTTAATATTGATGTTTCTTGCAATTTTTATAGGTATGTTTAATCGTGAAGAGAGAATATAATTTTATCAATGCGCTACAGAATAAAGAACCAAACTTGATATTGATTTCGGACATTTAATCAAGTTGATTGTCACATTTTATCAATAGGAACCATAATCGTATCTGTTTAAAGTTGGCAGTTATAATGGGAGAGATAGGGCAAATAATGAATTTCAAAAATTAATTATACCCCGTCCCTGGCCACAAATATTCTGAAACTTTTATAGTAGTATTCTATTTATATAAAGATAATTCTGGGAAAGTTTGGTTGATCATCATGAATGTTTTTTTTAAATAATACAATATTTAACCTTGTATAACTAGCTAATTATAATTGATATATAAACAATTTATATATCATTGTTTATCATTTTTTATGTACTACTGTATAATTTTAATTAAAATCGGAATAAATTTTTTGAAAATGGGGCAACTCCTTTGTCTTTTTAGCATAAGTTTGATTTGTCTAATTTTTCCAAAACTTATTTCGAAAGTAAACATATAAATAACTTAACTATTGGTAAAATATTATGTAAATTATATAAATTCATTGATGAATCTCATGAACTTTATTTGAATATTTTACTGCAAGTTAAAGCTTAAGCAAATGTGTTCTTTTAAAACAAAGAAACTAAGAAGAAGAAATCAAAGTAAGATGCAATATATGCCGCGTGCTTTTGCTTTGTAAGATTGTTTGCTGTGCGCACATACAAAACAGTGGTTTCTCACTAATTATTGTTCATTTGTAAAAATATAAATAAAATCAATAAACAAAAAATGTTTTTATTTTAATGAGATGTTCCCTCTAATTAAGCAAACAAATGCAGTATAACAGAGCTGATCACAGCCTTACTCGCCAGTAGAGGTTATAACTGAAGATCATTTCTTTTGAAACTACATATACCATAACTTATGGCATTAATTAGTTCTGTCTCGGTAGTGAGTTTCAGAAGGAATGCTGATCACTGATCAGTGATCAGTTATGAACTCTGCTGGTGGGTAAGGCTGTGATCAGCTCTGCAGTATAATATCTAAGGCATTTCCTAAAAAAGCTTTTCATTTATTTGGAAAAAATCGTCACAAATACACAAAGTTGAGATTTTAAAGCAATCTTGATTTGTTTTTGATTTTGAATTGTCACTTCTTATTTGTTATTGTTTAAAAATAATTTATTTGGTAATAAATTTTTGTTGGCTGAGCTCTAAATTGCACATTAAATTATTTAAAAATAGAAATTGATAAAAATATTGCTTCCTGAAAAAGATGCTAAACCAACTGTGCATAATAACAGAATTTTTAAATAATTAAATAACATTCGTTTGAGATCACCTAGAATGTTGCAACTCTTGAATATTTAATAATTTTTGAAGGATTGAGATCATTTAATCAAAGATTGGCATTGGCTTATATTTTGTAGATTAAAATAAACATGCAAGAATTTTAGCAATGTTTGTCGATTATTAAAATTGTCGATTGGAGTGAGAATATGAACCTTTTTGTTCATTTAAATCTATGACCCTTTTATATCCTTTTAGACCCATAACTGACTTATTTATTCACTGACTAGTGAGAGCTCCAATTTAGTAACTAATTTAGCATCACCATTATCAATTATTTATTTATATTTAATCAGTAATTTTCATATCATTATTCTATTATTGAATTAAATTATTGCTTATAAGTTGTAATTCTTTTTATAAGAGATTTATTCTATTTTCTAAAGATATTTTGGCATAATTTGCACAAATCTTAGTTTATTTTGGAATTAATTTTGATTTGAAATTTGTTTTACTTAGAAATGTGAAGATATTTGTTATAGACGTCTAATTTTCAATGTTTTCAATGATATAGAGTAATAAAGTTCTCCGATTTTGATGTTTTGAAAATTGATATTTGATTGCAGAACAAAGTGAACGTAGTTTTAGCGCTGATTTTCTTTAAGAACGGATATCAGTGCGAGTTTGATGTTGAGGTCACGCAATAAGTTTGTACTCTTCAGAGCCAAGATATCTCTTTCTCTATTTCGTGTCAATTTATAACCATAACATTCACATATAGGGCGGTGTAGAGGCGGGCCATTCCTGCCTATTACAAACGCAGCACACGCTATAACTTACAATCGAGTCATAAGTTAGTGTATATTTGGAAGCCGGGTCTCCAAAGTTAGACACAATAAAAAACAAGCCTTCACTACTTGTTCCCCATTATTGATGTTTTCCCTCATTTTTCTCACTTTCATCGATAGCCAAAAACTATACGTTCACTACAAAGTCGATTCGGTGGGCTTTATGGGTCGCTATTGTTAAGATACAGCACAAGTTAAACCTAACTGTGCTTTACAACCAACAAGAAGTGACCAAATGATTGATTGTTAAGATTAGGACCAGTTTTACCAGTTCTTTATTATCCTTTCGTTTGTAATTTCTTCGAATTTCTGGATTTCATAACAAAAATCTTAATATAATCTTAATTTACTTTTTATTAATGGTTTTTCCGACCGAACAATGTGTTAATCTTTTCTACCATTTCTAATAAAATAAATTGAATTATTATTTTTTTATTATTCTTACCATAAATGTTACGAAAGTGTTTGCTTCTTAATTAAAATTAACAAAATTTTGCCAAGAAATTAATTTTAAAACAAAAGTATTAATTCTCCTTGTTAATTCATTTCATTGGATTATTTTTTAAAACAATATAATTTATATAACAATATGTAGAGAAGGAATCCATCTATTGTTATATTTGATTCGTTTGTCAATCTGTACCCCCACTCCCAACTCCTAACTTAAGTTATGAGCTGACTGGCCATCAGAGCCATCAATTATTGCTGTGTAAGTCTGATATAAATCACGAAAAGTTTGCGTTTTTTTAGTGTTCAGACATTTATGTTATATGACATCCAATACGTAATAACAGCACCAAAAAAGAGAATAAGAGAAGCGGACAGTAAAGGCGGACTAACCCAACAATTGCAATGCAGTGCAGCTATCATTTGATGAAAATAATGGTATAGAGTAAGCAGTAATATATTGTACATTATATGATACAACTCCTGAGTTCATCACTTATTTTGTAGTTCACCTTCATTTGCACAATCAATACATGTTTGATCGCTTCGGTTATAATGGACTAAGTTTTTCAAATCTAACAGAAATCTCATTTAAATTTTATTTAATTTATTAAACGATTTCATAAAAAGAAGTTTCATTTCAATATTTGTATAAAATATACTATTAATTAGGAAAAGTAAAAGCTATATAAAAGCAGGAATAATATGCATTTCTTTGATTTTATTTGTTCGACATTTTCTATAAAATATGAATTTTGATTATAATAAGACATAAAATTGATTAAAATCTATGTTTTACTGCATCTTATTTTCACATTATTTGTTTGCTATAAATATAATAAAATTGAAAGCAATAGGAATAATAGAAAATGAAAGACAAAGTTATCAATATTAGACTAACTCATGCAAAAGTTATTTTGCAGTAAAAAAGCAACAAAAAAGGAGAGTAAAAATATACAGAATATATACTGTATATGAAAATCGATTGGTCAGTGAGTCCATGGAGTGATGGCTTACACTGCAATCGAACTTAGCATAGATTGAAGTAATGGAAAATATGGAAAAATATAGAAAAGTGAACGGAGTATAACGAGTAAAAATAGTGTTAGAGAGAAAATCTCATTACTATCATGTTGTGGCAGTGCGAAGAGCACAGAGCAGTGTAGAGCACAGTTAGCGTGAAGATGCATCATATTTCTCATATTTCTTTCAAACATTTTCCGCACGAATTGATGATTACTTTATTTTTATCGCAAATAAATACTTGTCTTAACTTTCTTACAAAACACAATACAATATCAAATCTCAAATTTAGTGCAAATATTTTCAATGCAAATATTTCAATGAATATATCTTTTGTTTATTTTTATTATTAATATAAAAAATATAGAGTATATGAGAAAATATGATATAAGTTTGGCTATAAAACCAGTTGTCGTACAATATATACCGATTTATTTATAACTTATCTGTTTTTTCATAGACCCCCTGTCTATACGCAATGAGATTGGCCTTACGCAGTGAGTAGTGAAGTCGGCTTTTAGAAATTGTAGGCTCTGGTCATCGAAAAAGGTTTGCAACGGTATTGTAGATCAACTCAACTCAAACTCAGAGTAACTTTAGTTTGTGTGCAGTAAAGAGTATACAAATGTATACTTCACTGCAATACATCATATATACTGTATATACTGTACATCATATCAATTTTCCAAAAGCCCTTAGCTTTTGTGCACTGTTTGCCCCTCCAATTCTATTGATCCAAAACGCTTTGATGTTATGATCCAAAATGTTTGAGACGTTTTCTTCAATACTATTTTGGTTTAAGTTGTAAACACCGACCGAAGCTGACCGAACACACTATTACCAGTATATATACAGTAATGTATATACATATAGAATGTATACATACATACATAGAGAATATTTGGTATAATATATATTAATGTAATGCTTTAATCTTTATAATCTCAAAGAGTACATCAATATTCAATATGAGTTACAGTAAATGCAATCGCTTTGAAACCCATATCACTAGCGCTAAAATGAAGAAAAAATTCAAACATGAAAATGTTATTGGAGTTAACTACACAGTATAGTTATTAATACTCTAATATCAAATAAAATATGATTTTGACAAAATAAATACTTTATTAATGAACTTTTTTTCTTTATGTCAACTAAATTATAACTGAATTAAATAATATCTCATTAGTGTTAAAAAAATTAATTTATATAATAAACAAAATACTTGACAATTATTGAAGTGTTGATTATGTCTTTAGATTTTAAAAAGTGAGTCCTTATAAAGCTTTAGTGTAAAGAAATAATCTTTGGCGACGTCTCACTTGTTTATGTTGAATGAGTTTCTCCTCTTTTTCAGTAATCATAATAATCGCTAAAAAATCAAAACTAAAATGAATGCTATGTTTAAGTATTAACAAAATGTGAAATGTGAGCAAACATACTGAAGCGGACACACAGAATGGAGCATCGATACAATGATTGTCTGACTGGTTGTGGTTGGTTGGCTTCACTGGCAAAACACCTGTTACCCCAAGCAGATGCTGACCATCACTATCAATGCGCAACTAATTAAACTAATTATTTTTAAGGCCAATGCATTTGTTTCCCCCAATTAATAAGAAGGACAGACACAGACTCTGACATTAGAATTAGAGAAGAGAAAGATCGAGATTAACACTCAAGAGAATAGAGAAAATATCAAAAAAGAGCTCAAATAAAGATTTTTAACTCTGCTTTCGAAGAAAAAGGAGTATATAGATTCGTTTGCACCCAACGCCCACCACCCATTCACATCTTCTTTAGTAGTAACGATATGATTACCGCCCACCACCCAACACCCACCCGCAGCGGGAAAGGGTATCACCACAACTACTACTGCTGCCTCCCTACCCATCCATAACTTCTTTAATAGTAACGATAAAATATTAAATTTTAAAAATATATATATAGTTTCAATATATTTTTAAGGTAATTACTTTTGCAATAATTACAATCATATGAAATGGGATTCGATGTTAAACCTATGGGATGGGAGCCTATGATAATTTTGTTGGATGGAAGTTTAATAGTCTTGTAGGTTGGCAACATATTATAATCCAATAGGATATGAGCTTCGAATGCAATGAGAACCTATTACACTTCCATGGGATGGAAGCCTCTAATGCAACGGGATTATATGATCATCCAATGGGCTCATGACAATTCTATGATATGTGAGCCTCCAATTGAATGGGAACCTATATTAATTAAAATGCAGTGAATCACTTAATATTTTTCTAGGAACCATGATAATGCTAGGGGATGGGAGCCTATGTTAATGCTATGGGATAGGAACCTATGATAATGCTATAGGATATGAATTCAGCTTAATATTTTTCTAGGAAATCGGGGTCATATATATTAATGGTCATTCTTGTTTGTCCATCAGAACTTACATCAAATGCATTACGAAATTTCTTAGAAAAAAGAGAAATTATAGTAAATATGAGTATTGGAGTTGAGCTCAAAGTTATCAGACTCTGGCTATGACTGCAAAGTTGACGGCAAAGGAAACTTTGATACTTTAGTTTCATTTTTTTCGCAATCATGTTTGGAGTGGAGGCCAACATCAATGAGCCAAATATATTATATATCATTGTTGGCTCGAATCGCCTCTAAAAACACCTCAACTCAACGACTGTCGCGTAAACCATAGCATTAGCTATACTTTATATACTCGCAAATCATTCATCACTTTCTTAACGTTATTTCATTTCAATTGAGAGCAGTGTTAGCGAAATGAGTGAATGAGAAATGTTTTTGCTCTTCAGTAATGGTCCGCTATTGCGATAGTCATATAAATTGGTCAAAACCCCGGGTTTCATATCTCTGATTAATAATAAGTTATGCTTTTTTGCCACTAAAATGATCTCTTTTGGTCCATCCATTCAACCAATTCGTCCTAACTGTTGCCGTATTCAACCCTTTTTGCCATTGATTTCGCACTGCATTAATCATTTCAACTATAACTTTGATAAAACATAAATCAAATCCTGATATGAGAAGAAACAACAGTTTCTAAATATTATTTGCGCTCAAATTATTCTATAATTTCTAATATAATTTATCGTTAATCCAGTTATCCTAAAGCTCTGTCAACCGGACCACAAATTCACAATACAGTATTCATCATCAAGTTTTCAGAAATTCTCATATTTTCACTTTGAAAGTCTATAGAGTTTGCCTAAAAACTCAATTAAATTAAATAAATGCAACTAAACGTAATTCAATAATTCAAAGATTAAATAGAATTTTCACAAACAAATTCTGAAAATCGACAAGGTTTAAAAAAATCTAATATAATATAGGCTTGGCCAAGAAGGGGGTGATTAAAAACCTTATAATGGGTTTTAATGAACTTAATAAGTTATAAGTATAATGATTTTAAAATCTAGTATTAGTTGATTTTCCGCTATGATCTGAAAAATCTCCCATTGCTATGAAAGGCATTGTTATAGAGAATCATGTGTCATATATTAAATTCACTGATTTCTGAAATTATAAACTCAGTTCAAACATAAAAAGTTCATATATTAAGTATAAGTTAAAAATATTAAGGACTTGGAAAAAAGTCAATATTAAAGTTATATTAAGAGTCATTAGAAATATAAAATTAATTACATTATAATTTTTGAATTGCTCTTTCAGAGTATTCAGTCAAGAGCGGAAACCAACTAATACTAGATTTCAAATTCATCATAGTTATAAGTTATATAACCCACAATTTTGAAATTTTTCACACACACTTTCCCTGACTTGAATAATATTTATGATTTATTATTCAATAGCATAAAATAACATTCATTACTTATCTTGTGCTAAGATTCAAGGTTAATCTCTAATTTGAATTTAATTTAAATATTATTAAGAAAGTATTTCTCATTAAAATCTTTTAATTATATTTTAATCAACATGATTATAAGTATTAATATTATATAACTTGTATATATATGAAATTTTTAAAGATAGAATATTTAAGATGATTTAATAGAAAAAGAAAAATAATTCAATTTTAAAACGATTTACTCTATAATAGTACTGTATATTCTTGTTATCGCTATATAAATGTGTTCACATCTCCCGCATTGAGACTTCCTTACACTACAGTCAAGTCTTGAACGAAAGTAATAGCTTTTTCACTACATCTCGACAATACTTTTAAGTGAAATTTTTACTTAACTCTAAAGTGGTTTCAACTGAAACATTAATATGTTATGTTTGAAAAGCATTGGAGTAGAAAAGTGAGTGTAATAAAAGTCATGTTGACATTTAAAAGACGCTTTAAATCGACAAAACTTTACGCCACAAAACCATTCTTATTGAGTGATAAAATAGCTTTAGAATTGTTGTGCGAAGAGATTTTATGATTTGGTACACCAATAGAGTTTGAAAAGTCTATAAAAGCTTTAAAGTGGAACACTTGGCGGAATAAAGAGCTCATTGTTAGTCTAAACTCCACCGTATATTATATTAAGACTTTTTTGAGGGATTGTGTTCTAATGCTCTATTGCCTTAACTAATTTATGTCATATACTTGTGATTAATGGATTTTAAACTATCTTTCGCTCTCTCAGTCACGACTTTATTTTGCGGTTTTTTAGAGATTTCCCCATCAATTGAAATACTAATACAACTATCATATCAAATGATATCAAATATACATTAAAACCTATTTTTTGTATACAATTTTCATATAATATTTAATTAAACTTATTTTGAAATTATATTTTATAAATAATAAAAAATTAATTTAAAAATTGATAATTAAAAAAATCTATATTGGAGTTATTTTTTTAAAATTAAGGAATAAATAATATTTAATAAAACAGGAAATATTTGTTGTGCGCATCGAAAACAGGGTTTGATGGTATGGTATTAATAATGGCATTTGTGTGTCCCGTATGTAATGATGATGTATTAGTTTAGAGTGAATGAGAAGGTGGCCAACACTTTCCAACAGTCTATTGAACTATCGGATCGGCCAAACGATAGGAGCGTTGTATTGCATAAACGAATAAACGATTATTTGTCATTTAGGAGCTCATCGTTCTATGGATTTTATGGATATCTGGTCAGAGTTTTTCATTTATTATAACGAGGGCTTTATTCGGGTATTGCTTCTCGAAAAGAATGTCATTACAACTCACATATTGACTACAAAATGATGTTTAGCTCCAATTCTATAGTTAGAAAGTATAGGAATATATATGACGACCGCTATATTCAATAGTTTTGATTATCTCAGCACTGAATTCAATAATCTTTCTGTCTATCGATTCTCTCCACAGATATCTCTTCTGATTATTTGAATCAAAACTAAATAAATCTTTTGTTAATCTTTTATATAATATACTGTATATATATATTTTGGGATATATAAAGAGCTGAATACAGATATATATTAATATAATATAAAAACTAAAAAACAAAATAATAAATTATCGGATAATATATTGTTTGTTATTTTTGAAAAACAATTTTTCGTTCTATTTTTCACAATGTTTTTTGACTTCAATTTTAGATTAGATAAGAGTTTTTTTGCACAGGAAATGCAGTAAAACTAGTAATAATTAATTTTTCAATTTAATGATTTCGATTCCGAATTATATGATAAAAAATAATAAATAATCTAAAATGGATTTTAAGCAGAGAATTCATATTTCGCTAATGAGTGACTCGTGTAATACATGCTTCAAAAGTTTCATTTTTTATGTGTTTCTGTCATATTTGGTACAAATTTTCACACGCGTTCCAAATAGAATCGTAAAAGCTATAGACTGTCCCATTGGTGCCCACATTGTTAGCTAGTTTTGTGGTCTCCAATATTTTACGTTATAAAAAAACAAATGTCAAAGCGTCTGATTCTGAATCATTCAGCTTTAAATGCAAATACTTTTGTTATTTTATGCAAAAATAAAAACAAAATTTTTTATCCGTTTTCGCAAACATATGGCGTTTATTATAATAAACATATTTTTCAGATTCAATAAATAAATAAAATACTCGAAAATAATAAATACTTCAGAAATAAAATTACGATAAATTTTGATTTGTATATGTGCAAGCTCATTTTTAAAGGTAAAATACTACTGAATTGGAACTTGTGATATTATCAATTATCATGGGGATTTCTAAGTTTTTAAAATTTTTTTAATTATCTAGTTCACTCTATAACATTTAGGTATCGTATTGATGATTTTGAGCAAATATAGATAATAATCAAGTCAAAATAATAGTTGTTTTTATATCCAAAAGAGAACAATTCTACAAGGGGGAAATATAAAAAAAGATTGTAACTTAATTTTAAAAATATCAAATAATCGAATTTTTATACATTTTATTAAATAACTTTTTGTTTAAAAATGAATTTTTTAATTTTAAAATATAATTTTTCTAAACAAAAAATATAGTTGTTTTTAGTAAATGTAATAAATATAATTGAAATATCTTTCATTCATTAATTCAATAGCAAAGCAAACATTGTTTGAGTAAAAGTATTTGATTGAATAGATGTAAACAAAAGTAGATATCTGTGCGTAGAGTAAGTGTTAATATGTTGTGTAATCAAAGACAAGTCTTTTAATCATAATCATCGAAAATGCAATGCAAAGCAAGTGATATATATGTCTGCAATGGCTTATTACTTATCACATCAGCCATCAGACATCAGCGACCGTCGATTACTTTTCCTTACTATACATAATCACTCCAACGTCTTGAAGGGAAGGAAGAATTTTTTTCTCATTCTTTTGGTCTCTCGTCACTGAATCTCTCATTTCTACAACAAAGTAACCCAAACCAAAGCACCAGAAACTCTTGCTAGTGATAGGTCGGCGAAAAAAAAACTTTTTTCTTCTGTTTAATCACATGTGAAAAAATGAGATGAGATTATTGCATGATTTGCCTAAATTTTTTTCATCAAAGTCGAGACCTGGAATTCTAAGAATAACTGTGAAAATGATTTATATGATTAAGAATTGTAATTAAAAACTTACTTTAATTTAATAAAAAAAACTATTTAATTAATTTGATTGTCTTAGGAATGGATGAAATATGAGTGCTTATTGATGTTGAGATGATGGGACTGAACCCGCATCAATGCATTGTACAGGTGTAGTAACAATAGTTCAATTCTTTCATACGTTACTTCAAGTATTGCAATCTTATAGATGAGTCTGTGTTACCCCTGACTACTAAACTTGTCTTTTGTATTTGTGTTTCTCTATATAGGGTCTAATCAACAATTGCTTACTTTGAGAATTTTGCAAAACTTCTTCATATGTGAGCCAATCTTGTGATTGTTGTTTTCACCCGTCTTTTACTTATAACTTCTACTGTGAAATACGCGAAGAAAAAATGATGGCATACGCTATATTAGACTTATTCTCCATTCCCAACGTTAGTCTTTCATTTCGAAGCTTCTCTATAGATATTCCTGAAAAATGTCCTTTACATAAACAAAAGTACTAAATACAGTATAATTTAATTTAAATATAAACAATTTATGACTAAATGCAAGTAATTAATTACAGGTATTATATATTTCCAAATGTGATTACTTCTAAGAAATTTAAATATTCTTAAAATTTATGTTTTTATAATGTTTTCAATTAGATTTTAAAATATAAAATAAATTAATTTATGAATTGAAATATTTTATAATAAGGGTTTTAAATGTTATTTCTAATGAGATATGGATTCTAAAGGAGAAATTGAATTGAATTCTGAAAGAAAATAATTTCAATTAGAAATTCTTGATTGCAATAAATTAATTAATTGAAGAAATAAACTAATTTGTGGTGTTTTTACTTTTGTTCGTCAATTATTTTCTCAAAGTTTTTTAGGCCTTCATTAGAATGGAGTAAAGAAAAAATGGGCGAACAGTGAAGAGACGAAGCAATCGGCTTAACTCATGTATAACTTAAGACAAAAGAAATTGAACGAAAAATAACAATAGAATAGAATATTCTGTTGAGTTGTGGACAAAGTATATGTACATTGAATGATAGGCCGAAGATATTAACAGTAAAAAGCATTGAAAGGGGAGTCAAGTATTGGGGGTCGGAATGGAAGAAAAAATCCCTTTAGGAACCATCAGGTAATTGGAAAGTGAAGCTCACGAGTCGGTCAATATATATGGGGGACAGGAATGCAAAAACAGTAGTCAAGTGAGAGGGGAATCAAAACACATGAGAGAAGCAGAGATAGAAACACGACATATGGAGGGATCAGTTATTATTGATGCACTGGAGGTCCATAACAGTGGCATTGCTCTACTGGTGGAATGGATGGCATCCAATGCTCGTAACGAAAGATGTTTTACTGTAAAAATGATCGATAAGATGAGAAACGAAAAAACGAATTAATACTATCTTTTCATATATAACTAATATATAGTATTTGCGAACTTAAGATATATACTGTATATAAGTTATAGAAGTATACTCTACTCTATTCTGTATTGTTCGACAGTGCACTACAAGCAATACAATAAGATGTCAATCGAAATATTACCAAATAAGACGATGCCATCAGATATGTTTAGTTATGCTAAAAATATATCACTCAAAACAAATTGGATCAATAAAAATGTAATATAAGTTATACGAAGTTAACTCTACTCATCATTATTAATATGCATTGTTTCAAAACAATATCTCATCGATTGCTTTACATACACAACACAATATTTGATATTTGATCCACGAATTCTTGAAGAAAATCAATAATTTATTGAAATATAATAAATATAGATAAATGAAAATATTCTTTAGTTAATATAATGTTTATTCCATTGAATATAAATGAAGAAATTGGGAATTGTAAGGAATTGTTTTAAAATTCAGATTGATGAAAATTTAAAATGTGAAAATATAATGTTCTATAACGATATACAAATACCTGGATATAAATAAAATCAAAACTAAAGCTAAAATTAATCTGTATATTAGTTTAAGTTTAATTTTATTTGTATTTTATTGATAATAAGGTAATTATGTATACTTTATAGTAATTTTTTATGTTTTCAATAAAAAATCCTAAGAATCTATTGTTTTGCTAAAATATTGAAGCAGATGTAGGAAAAACAACATATTTTTTATTTATTAGTTGAAAATACTCAATATTTCTTGTGAATAATTAAGTTTGGATTCGTGTGAATGAAATAAAGTCTATTCAGTTGATTCATAATCTTATTTTCACATTCAATTGTATTTACTGTCAAATTAAATCCCGTTTGCATTTGTGTATATAATATATAAGTTATTTGAAGTGAAAAAAAGCTGCAAATTTAGAGAACACACACACAACTGATATAATGAAATCCTATTTACTATTTTTCGGCAAAACAACAAATATATTTATCAAACGCTAAAAGTATTACTCGAATGTATGGATTGGGTCCAAGTTTTGCATTGCTTTGAAACAGTGTTCACAGTTTTGATAAACAAATCTATTGTTAAACGGAGAAAAAAGTTGGGCAATGGGGGTAAGGATTGAAGGGGTGTCTGGACTGCAATTACGATACAAACACCCGAACTCAGACTTATCAGTGTTTGGGTTTACAACAGTTGAGGGAGAAATTGGAAAAATAATAATAAAAATAATGGATCAACCGATTGGATCAGAACCGGTAATAGTGGTAAAAGTTTTTGCAGTCACTAGAAATTGGCACCAATTTATATATAACTGTAATAGTGTTGTGTTGTATGGAATGTGCACTACATCTGTCACTTCAGTCACTTTACGATCAAAACTTTGTTCCATTCAATACTGTTTTACTGTTTTGCGCCATATTTTCAATTTATTAATATTCGCTTCATTGAACCGATTGGACATCGCTTTTGAAATACATATTTTACGGATTCTAACAAATAATTCACTGAACACTGAATTCATTGAACACATAAACACGTAATAAAAGCTTAAATTATTTTTTCTCCTTTTTTTCGATTAAAACTCGTAAACAAAACTGTTTGAGAGATGACTCAACACTAGACTCTAATCTATTCCTCGACTACACTATCAGTTGGTTTCCATTGACAGAAGAATTTGAAACCTTAACTAAAACCAAATATTGATTGAAATCCGAGAATTGTTTTCTTCGCTTCCAATGCTTTTCACTCCAAGCGATTAAAAACTATTGTTTATCTAAATTTGTTATCACAATAGTTATGAAAAGTTTCCGAAACAACTTTAAGTATAAATAAAAGTTCAGTCAATTGAATCCGATTTTGAGTATATTTGAAAACTTTTTTAACAAAAAATGAAATGAAAGCAAAGATAATGTGAAATAATTGATAGAAATTTGTTCGCAACTAAAAATTTATTTATTTCAATATCAATAATTGATCAATACTTAAAATTGTAAACTTCACAAAAATAGGCCTTTTGGCACTTCTGTTGCCTCAACGACGGAGGTATAACACTATTTACAGTATAATAAAAAGGCCCACAAATTGCGAAGCATTCTGTTTGTGTGTACAATACATTATATGAGAATTAATGTGTGTTTTGTCTGCATTTTTTGTAATTATTCCCATTTAAATATATATTTATATATATTATATATAGATATAAATTATATAAACTTAGAATAAGTTTGTTTAGTTTCAAAACCTCTAAAATTGCTACAAAAGCTGTTAGGAGTTGACACTGTTTTTCAATGGATGTTGTGTTTGGGTTACAATCAATTGGTGGTCAACTGTGCCAATCATTCAAATGACTACTGCATTGACAGAATCACCTTAAATATTATGTACAATAATTGGGCCCTTCGTTTGGCGATCTGTCAACAGCTCTGTGTAGTTCACAATATAGTTATAGTACAAACAAACTGAATGTCCGGCACAGTTGACGACCTGTTTTATATAACTGAACGGCAATTAACACTGTTTTCTGTTGTCTGAATTGATTTCTGAATATAATTTCAATTTTCTATATATTTTATTACTTTTGGTGCATATATATGGCCTATAATACTGTAAATATCACCCATAGAGTCGGCCACATATAGACAGTACAAATAAAAACAGACTTTTTTTGTTACTTAGAATTAGTGCATAATATTATTCTTTTAGATTTGGTTTTACTGAAAGGCGATTATCTTTTAAAAAAAACTTAAAAATAAATTAAATGATATTAAATGATTCGCTTCACTCGATTGGAATGTCTATCGCTTTTCTATTATATAATCAACTTCTGTGAGTCGTTATAATACAGCGAACAATACTTACGCCTCTCGTTTACATTAATATTGTACAAAAATAGCTCCTTAAGTATATATAAAGTAATAGAGGCGTAAGCCATAGCATCACAATCTTTCTCTATTTTCTATATCTTCTTCTAGTGCTTCACTCTTTTCAACTAATTAATTGATTCATTACATTACTCGCTAGAGATGAGACGCTCTCTTATTTTCATGATTTACTGATGCAGTTCTCTCTCTTTCGCTATATTATTGTGAATAGAGTGAAGCGATTTTTGAGAGAAAAAAGGGATATAAAAAAAGAAGACTGAAATTAATCAATAACTTTTCAACAGACCATCGGATACATTAATTTAACAGTATTAACATTTTCTGACATTAATATCAAATTGTATTTATGGTCGAAAAGTTGTCAAAACTTATAAATCATTTTTCAAATTTCGGCACTCATTTCAATATAATGTATAAATTTATGTAATATTTATAATTTGAAAAATGTATATATTTTTTTGACAATTTTCGTTTACATTTTGTTTACTTTTAGAAATATTTTCTTTAAAATACAAATTACAAGAGATTTGAGAAAAAACTTTTAGACTAAAAACAATGTGTCAATCATTTATAAATGGATTAATTTTTTAACCTTAAGAATTAGACAATTTTATAGTAATTTGAATTTGAATGAGAATTAATTACTGTTTTTTTGGATTATAAAATCAAATGAAAACTAATACAATAGATCGCCTTCAGTAAGGTTTTGCTATTCTTTAAATATAAATTGATTTGTTTTTAAAAAATTAATTCATATTTAATTCAACAAAAGATTCTTGAGTTTCAAATCATTACATCCATTATTAACATATTGTTTTGAGGACTTCGTTAATATCTGTCCCAATAAGCCTCACTCCAAGTATTAAATTGTATTAACAAACAAAGCAACAAATCGTATAGTTATTTGCATTTCGAAAAAAATTATATTAATAACAATAATTGGCATTAATTGGAGACAAATATTAATTTATTTCTTTGTATTAAAAATTGACAAAACATTAATAGTGAATGAATTCTTCTTTTTAGCAAAAATAATTGATAGTATTAATGATTTGAAAGCCCAAAGTGGAGAACTCATTAGATGTATAAGGAGATAGGTCATCTTTTAATTGTAAAAAATACTCCAACATCTGTACAGTAGTTTTGATTATTTACATTATTATAATTGTTATAATTTTCAATCTCATTACACATCAAATGAATTCGCTGTTAATTTGTTGTATTAAATAGAAATTAATTTTACTTTTTGTACAAATCAACAAAATAATCGATACGAAGAGGTTTTAGATTTTGATTTGTTGAGTTGTAAATTCATTATTGAATTGAGAAAAGCTTTACAATTAAAAGCTATGATTTTTTGTAAATATAATAAACCTATCACTGTATGCATTTCAATGACATTGAAAATTGACAGAAATATTCAATTTTTTTGTCGATTACAATGAAAAACAATAATTCAATAATATATGTCATTTATAGTTACAGTTTATATAATAAGTTTTAATAATAATAAATATAATTATTATTATTATTGGAGAAAAAAAGCAAAAATTAATTCCATTCAAGTAATAATAACTAAGCAAATACACCGATAGTTTTGACATAACTCGCATTGGTATGAGAAATGGGAATTTATATTTTTTTCATTTTCGTAATTTCATGATTTGTGTTTGCAATGTGAATGAATTTCATATCAATTATTATTATTGGTATTATTAACTCACATTATATGTGTGACAGGAATGCTGAGACCGGCCAATGAGAGGCAGAATTACTAGTTTTCTATATTTTTTACTAATATTTTTTTAGTTTGAGTTTCAAATAAAAAGCATTTCGTGAATCACTAATAAAGTATAGAAAAAAGTTTTGGGCGTTTTTTTATTTTATTATATAATATTATCATTAGTCGATTTGAGTGGATTTTATAATTAAGTCGCCATTTGAGGCCAGTCTTAATACATGACTCGAATTTTATTTTAATTCATTTTATATTCTAATGAATTCAAATAAAATGTAACGCATTTACGATTTGAGTTAACGAACAAATATAAATAAATATTCAATTGTTTTATTCA
>JAQFXN010000711.1:0-19201 GCA_034693365.1 Liacarus xylariae | reverse complement strand
TTTTATAATTATATCGTTTTATATATTTATGTTTAATTGAATTAGTTTTTAAATGGGAATTAATTTTTCTCTTTAGAAAAACCGGTTTGTGATCTGCGATATCGAAATCCAAAACTCCATACCCGCAGACATTTTTAATAACATTAGTGTAGATATGGTCTAAAATAGTTGAACAAGTGTTTGATATTCTCGTCGGTCTATCGATCAATTGGTCGAAGCCTTCAGTTTTCATATTTTTAAACCAATTTTTATTTTCTTTATTATTCAAATCGATGTTATAGTCGCCGACAAAAACGCATTCTTTTTCAAACAGATGTCCAAATATTTCGTTAAAATTATCTCTCATTTCATTGACTTTATTTGGCGGACAATAAATTGTTGTTAAATAGAAATAATTACTAAATTTTTGTTTGATTTTCAGTGTTATTGACTCAATATTTTTGTAGACATGAGATACGTCGCTGAGTTCACAATTAATGTTTAGGTTGTCTTTTTGGTAAATAAGTACACCTCCTCCTCGGCCAATACCCCTGTCATTTCGATGTAAATTGTAATTATCAACTTTTAATTCAATGTCATAATGGCTTGAATTGAGCCAACTTTCAGAAATACATAAAAAATCGGGTTTATATAGATTGCAAAAAACTCTTATTGTGTCCATTTTTCCTATTATACTTTGGACATTCATATGAATAATTGATAAACCCTTATATTTATTATAGTCGTCGATACAGAAATATAATTTGCTGATTGTTGAAAAACTAATAAAATTTATTATACTTGTGAAATTGGAAAAAGTGTTTACATTGTTTGACGACATCACATGAAAGACACATGACCCATTGTAATATTGCCAAGGTTGTCAGGGGGGTATGGATGGAGTATTTCTAGAAAAATCTCTCAAAACGCCAGGGATTTAATAAATCCCAATAAATAAATATTCAGTAGCTTAAAAAGTCAGAGGGGAATTTTGCAAAATCTCTACATCAGGGGGGGTATTATGCTATTCCCTGCATAGGCCACCATATTGTATTTAAATAAAACTTACAACTCCGATATTTTATCTTGCTAATTCCTGAGTATAGTTTCAAAATCAATTCAAACTATTTTGACAAAACTGAAATTTATAAAGCTAATTTCCAAATGCTAAATTAACTACATGGGGTTAAAAAATCTAACAATTGGAAGCAAATATTGTTTTTAACTAATAAATCTTACTAGTACAATCTTGGAAAAGATTTTTTTAAAAATTTTGAGCAGCAAATTATATTCTCTTGCAATATTTTTATTTTTAGCTTATTAATAGATTTGTTATGTTTCTTTATCTCTACATATATCATTGATAATAGCTAGCTAATTCAAATATATTAAATTAATTAACAAAGCATGTTTTTAGCGTTTAATAAGTTAGTATCACTTCTAGAATTAATGACTAAACGATTTATAAATGTGGAAAATTTTTTCAAAAGAAGTTTGAGAATATGACACTTACACTACACCAGTGCTATATTTATGAATTAATGTGTTATAAAGTGCGCATTTAATTGAATGAATATTAGTTATTATCACTGTTGTCCTATTGCCTTGTATACTCATCTGATGCAACACTGGTTATTAGAATCTGATTTAATAAAGTCCATTTTAAAATATAAATAATATTACTGGCATTAAATATATTGATTAACAATTAATCTTTTTTTATTTATTTAATAAACATTTCATTAATTACACTGAAAAATAAGTATTCGTGTGTTTGTCTTTAAAATAATATTATGTTTAGAATTAAGAGTCTTGATTAAAGCCCCTATTAATTCATAAATATAGCACTGGTGTAGTTAGTAAGTGTCATATTCTCAAACTTCTTTTGAAAGAAAAAATTTACTCAAATTGTGGAACAATTGTAACCCAAATTTATTTTAACTAACAGTTATAGAGAGGTATTTCACACAATTTAATATTTAGTATAGAATTGTTGAAAACTAAACATAAATACATACTCAACTTAAATAGGAACAAGGATAAAAACGAAATTATTATAATAGATCTTCTAATAGATAAAAAAAATAGAACTAAATCCAAATGACTATATGGTACTACCTTTGTCCAAATGAATTGCTCAGGGGCAAGAATGTCTTTTCCTAAATCATATAGAAAATACTATCATTTTTAGAAAAAAAAATATTCTTATTCCTGGGCAATTCATTTAAATCTGGTAGTAGGTATCAAGTCAAGGTCATTCACTTTTGGTAACCATTATAGTGACTATTCATCTGGTTATAAATGACCCTATTTTTCAATGTTTTGTTTATTTGAAGTTATAATTTATGACATATAGTAATGAATATAAATAAACGAAAAATACTAATAAAATAAAAAAGAACTTGTGCACTTGATATTCACTTTTATTCACAAACCACCATTATTATTATTATTAATAAGGAGCCAATGAGCGCACAAATGAAATTGATTGAATATTTGAATCTTAAATATTTGAATCACCGACACTAATAATCTCATTGCTTAAATCGTGTATACGATCTAGTGATGTGAATACCAAGATACACTTAAAAGTTTTATTTTCACAAATGCTATAAATAGCACAATAAGTAATTTAATCAATTATTACAGTTTAGGATATTTTATTTATCAGTTTGCTAAAATTTAATTAATATATACCTATTATTAAATAATTATATTTTGTCATTTAGCTTTCTATATTGTTTACAAGTAATATTAGCTAAAAAAAAGAATTTAGCATTAACTTTCCAACAGATGTTTCAAATTAAAAAGCTAATTTGTAAATTAAATAGCTTGTGATTTTTTTAGCTTGAAAATTCAGCTATATTTTTAAAAAACTCACTTTTTAAAAGCAAATATATTATTTAGTCAATAAATATGCCCTATCTAACATTATAAATTATTTTCAATTTAATAGTAGCGTGTTAAAAATTATGTCTAACAGAATCATTCTGGTTCATGAAAAAATATTTAAGCTACCCTATCAATAATTTGGCTATAACTTATCAAACCATATGTTCACATTCTAAACTAGAAGTAACCAAAGGGTATAATCAAACTACACTCCTGATGAGGTCAACAATTTTGCAACTTGATTTATCTAGTTAAAAGTAAATTTAGTTATTTTCATCTTGATCACTAGTACATTTCTCATTTTATATACTGCTAGCATAAACCCCCCAGTCATGTTGACAAAACACTCCCAACCTTATAACCACTGATTCGACCAATCTTGGCTGCCCCTGTCCTAAGCACTAGTCAACACATAAAAGCGCATTGATTTTCAGTGTAGGCATAAAAATATTGTATTATTGATGAGAACTTCTATCCACACTATTATCATTTCAACACATTCACAATGAAGGACTTTCTCATGTATATGGAATTCACTGATTTCACTCACATTGTTAGAAAGTATGTTGAATATAAATATTATCCAGTAAATATTCTTTGCAAATACTTAGGTTAAGGGGAATAATAGAAGGTCTGAGTACTGAATAGAAAAAATTACTATATATTAACTCACCATTTAGTTGATCCAGTTATCCGAGTGACACAATATATGGTCAGAAAAAGTATGCAATGTTAAATCGAATTGAGACAAAATTATTCTTGTGCTGTAAATGGCCAGTGCGGGGATGTGCAGAAGAATGATCTTGTCTTATTGATTCAATATTGCATAGGCTTTCCAACGATACATATATTTTGTCAATTGGATAACTGGATCAGCTATACTATGAACTAATATATTCTAATTTCTTATAATCAAACCCTCATCATTCTCTTTAACATTCATATTTGCAAAAAATATTCACAGGATAATTTTTAGATTCAATATACTTTCTAACCATATGTGAGTCAAATCACTTATATATTATGCATTAGAAAGCACCTCATGGTCAGTCGACACACCACCACTCCTATCCGTCCCTTTCAACTATAATCAAACAATAATGTGCCGACAAATAACCTAAAAACAAATTATATATTGTATCGCATAATACACTACACAATCCCTGTCTGTCCACTCGCACAATCACTAAAACCTTCTCTTTTGCCTATCTATTGGACAATAAATAGTGAAACACATTATTGTTGGTATAAATCAATGGAAAAAAGAAATGTTTTTGTTTTTATGCCCTTTTAGTACTGTTAGGGCAATGTATTGACAAATATCCCATCCCATCGTGTTATTAGTGAATACAAACACAGACTAAAGTATTATATGAGGGGATGAGGGGTTGGGATGGAGTGAGGCTTTTATTTATTGAATTTTTCCATCAATTTCTAGGAATAGTGGGTTTGGAATAGAGAACTAAAAAGCGAGTGAAGAGGAGAGTCAGAGAGTGGGAGAGAGAGAAGAGAGGAGAGGAGAGGAGAGGAGAGGAGAAGAGAGGAGAGGAGAGGAGAGGAGAGGAGAGGAGAGGAGAGGAGAGAGAGAACTGAGTGAAGAGAAACAACTCATTAATCCCTAATAGCTATCAATCAGTGGATAGTAAATCATGTAATCCAAGCCTTAAATCTATTTATAATAAGAGCGGAGAAAAGTATTAGTTCTCTGAAAATCCATTCATAAAATTCCGGAATTGATTTATAGAAGAATATAATAAATTCCTTATGTAATAAAACTGTCATTTAAACTACAAGAATATTCTTTTACTTTTAAATATAAGAATATATTTTTAAGAATTGAATTATTTATTTATTTATTTTGTTTTTATCCGATTTTCTCCATATAATTAAGTTTTTGGACTTATTCTGGATCTTATTCTTTAATCTCTTAGTCTAGAATTCCTTATGCACTCCAATCTATAGCACAAACTGTTTTTGTTTGATTAGTATTTTTATCTTAAAGACACTAAACTCTGATTGAAATTGATTAGTGATAGCCATAGATGTCTGGGACATAGATGTGCTCAGAATATTCCAATTAGCAGGGTTATCAAAATAACTGCTTTCTATTTTTTGCATGTTTAAATATCGAATATTATTAAATGACGAACGGGTGTCTCTCCACGAGATTGGCAAACAGGAGTGGTGATTCCTCTATACAAGAAAGGAGATCAGAAGGATGAGTGCCGAATGACCGAAAGAGTGCGTTCGCGGGTACAACCGGCCGAGATGAGGTTTCTGAGATGAGTGGCTGGAGTTAGAAGGATTGAAAGAATCAGAAACTCAGCCATCAGAGAATCTCTAAACGTCGAGCCGCTACTTCTCAAAGTTGAGAGATCGCAGTTGCGATGGTTCGGACATGTGCTGAGAATGCCTACAAATAGACTGCCGCGAAGAGTCTATTTGTCTCAGCCTAACGGCCGTAGACCGAGAGGAAGACCCAGAAAGACTTGGCGAACGCACATAGAAGAGTTGTGCGATCGATTGGGTGTAGCTCAGGCCGGAATCCAGAATTTGGGTGGCGGATAGAAGTGAATGGAGGTTCGTGGTTGCCGACCTTCAACCCCGACCCGAAAGGATAAGGGGTCACGAAAATGAATGAATGAATGAGTATTATTAAATATTATCAGGTATGAATTTTCACAATACAAATAAAAAAAAATAAGTTATCACAATTTTAAGAACTAGTTTCATTCATCAGTGTAAAAATATAAAATTTATTCACTAAAAAGAGAAATGTGCTTGATAGAAGTGCTAGTATATCACACTGGCTTATTTATAAAAAAAATGGAATTTCTAAAGATTTTAATCTATTAATATTTGTTGGATTAGAAAAATAACAAGGAAAAGTTATTTTCAAATTAATGTGTCAATTATTAAACTATTTTTTATAGGCTGTAAATTTTTTTTATAATATTTGATGTTTTATATATAGTTTAAATAAATCTTATTGTTAAGTGTCATTTGATATTCACAATACTATATCGTATTTACGATAAAAACAAATCACAACTTTGTTTGAATGCGCGATAATTTACTCGATTTTTCGCTCTGACCGTGGTATTAAAATAAATATCAAAGGCACAAGTGTTTTTTTTAAAAAAAATTTATAAATGTTATTTTTAAAGTGCAATTGAAAAATTTTATTTACTTTGAAATTGCCCCTCTTGTCTATCCCTGTTTTTTTGATTATACACTTGCCCTCCCTTGGCCTTTGCAATAGAGTTGATTGGAATGAGCACAGGGAAGGACAAACACATTGGACCAACAACTGTAATGAAGGCTCAATATTAGTTATAAACTGATGTTCGGCATCAGTCATATAACTTCTATAGTGTAATTGGGACAGTGAGAAGAGGCGCGGGAGTGAAAGGAATTGTGCGGACAAACAAAGCATTTGTGCGATTAGTTTATTGACAATTCGTTTCAATCGACTAATGAATGCTATGTTTTGTTCACTAGATTTGTTGCAGAGATGCTGAATCAGATAAAACATCGATCATTGCTAGGCAAATTATGAATACATCCAAACTTTAAGAAAACTGGGTAACATTTCATTAGAAATGCATGTCATTAAATGGTACTGTAATAAAGTCTAATTAGAAAATTTTATCAAGTTATTTAAAATTTATTTTCGAATAATTTTTTTTTTGATAAGTAGTAAAACTATATTGCATTCATGTTAGACCAAGGAGTGTTGGCAAGAATTATGAATTCAATATCTAAAGAGTGTATTTGAATATAGCTAAGATTTTACAGAATTTAACAAGCTGTTCTACTTTTATTGAAATAATGATACTTTAAAATATCATATTTCATATTTTTTAACAAGCAAATCCTATCAAACTACTCAATCGCTACTAAATATATGGATCAATTCTTTATGCCGAGCAACACAC
This sequence comes from Liacarus xylariae, assembly GCA_034693365.1. NCBI lineage: Eukaryota > Metazoa > Arthropoda > Arachnida > Sarcoptiformes > Liacaridae > Liacarus > Liacarus xylariae. The sequence goes on along the minus strand of JAQFXN010000711.1, from coordinate 12,392 downwards.
CCTGAGCTGATCCTGTTTTGCTTACCAGCCCTCTTATTAAATAAATAAATTCGGCTTCCCTGCACTCACTCAAACATATACAGTCCCTCACTATCTCTCCTCATCAGCACTCCGTTTCACGATTACACCAATGCTTTCTCTCTACGTCTTCCCTACATCTCTATGTCTTTACTGTTCTGTATTATCACTAATGAGACATAACTATCACTACAGTTTCACTGGCAGTGATGGATAAAAAACAATTGTTAATCCTATTTAAAGATTTATACATCAATTTGTCGTATAATAGAAAAAGATTTATTTTAAACTCAAAATACTTATCTCTATTAATGGTAATAAGAAAAACATAAAAAAACCAGCATTTCTTTCATAAATTATTCTATGATAAACTTTTTTATCAGAATAATATTTATATGGAATATGACGTCATATATTATATATAAATTTTGCATTTACTAGGTAGTTTCTTAAACTAGAATTTGAGAATGCAACTAGCTATTTTTGATTTATTTTTGAGATGCTCATGTTGGTTAATAAATATATTTGAAAAAACCATTTTAGATTCAACTGCTTATTATCGTTGAGCCTAGGTCAATTTCAAATGTATTACTACAAGTTAAAATTTATAATAGAAGTGTGTTTTTATTTTTAATTGTTTTTATTAAACAAGAGGCATTTAAATTTCTAAAGAAACTGGACATTTTGTTTTACCTAAAACTACTGAGGATAGCCACGGTGGGACAAGTAAAATAGGTATAGGATGAGTATTTTGGGAAACCCATCTGACAAACATTATGAAAAATTGTAATAAAACAAAGGTTGGAGGAAGGTAAAAATTTTACTTCAGCTCAAATTCATTAAATGAGAGTATATTTGGTAAGTCAGGTGGTATTTAGGTTCTTTATACAACAACCATTTTGCATTTCCAGAATAAATATTGTTTGAGTGAACAGCATCAATCTTAAACAAAAGGTGTTTTAATTTGTTCAGCATAGCTAGATGAAAGCGATTTATTAATAAGGCGTTTATAAATTGTAATAAAATATTAAATTACTAATTGTGATACTCATAGTTGTTATAGGTTTAATTGTATTGGTTTTTAATAACTAGTAATATGGATATCTGAATTAGAGATATAAATTAATTAACAAGCACAACAATTGAAAGCAACCATTTAGGTTAATCATTATTAATTTTATTTAAAATAAATATACATAAAATAAAGTGCATTTATTTTTTGTGTGCATGCGAATTCAAAATCTCAATTTACACTGTGTTCATAAATTATTTTGAACAGAACTTGGTTAAAAATAAAAAATTAATAATTTTAAACAATTATATGTGCAGAAGTTCGTAAATTCGTAATATGCTTAATTATTTATATAATTAATATGATCTGAATAAATAAAATCAGCATGAAAATCTATAGTAATAGTAACGATATGTTAACAAATGCTTATTTATCTACTCTATTATGTAAATTGCATTTCATTCGTTGTCCAATAGATGACAGTTAATGTTCAAAAGCTGTAAACATTGTTCATATTATAGTAAAAATAAAATTCAAAACTTGATTATATTTTACAAAATATTTAAAGAAGAAAATTAGAAATATACAAAATGTTACAAATTATATTATTTAATTTTTAATTAATCAAAGGTGTAATTATTGTTTATTAAAAAAAGCTTGTTAAAATATCCAGTAAAACTCTTTATTGGATACTGTAAATAAAATAGCTAAACTACAACAAAATAATAATTTATCAGGTTCATATTGTTGTTTGTAGAATAATATTTTTTTTCTATAAAAGGAATGTGCAAATATACTAATATTTGATTTTCTAAAATAATTAAAATGTTTAAAATTTTACCCACGTTAGCTATTCCTATGCAAAACTATCTGGTAAATTAACTGGTAGAATGTAATACAGTATAATTCCACTTATAGCAGTCGCACTTATAGCAGAATTCAGTTATTGCAGGACATTTCTTAAGCACCGGCTGACTCTATGAGGCTCTAATGTTAAATACATTCAGTTATAGCAACTCACTTATAGCAGAAATTCAGTTATAGCAATAGGTTTTCAATACACTGTTAAGGTAAATAAGCATTCAATTATAGCAGAAACTCTCCAAAATGTTAAATTTTATATGAAATTTCAGTAAATTATTGAAAATTATTAACTATTTTCAAGGTATGATAGAGGCTTAAGCAAAATAATTATTTTAGTTCTATTTGTATTAGAATCTAATTGTTTAGGTATTATTTTCCCCTGAATTTTCTCCTAGTATTAAAGTTTTCTATAGCTTATCGAGTATGCTATCAAATTGACCATCTCAATTAGTAGTTTTCAAATATATATAAATTTCTATAATCAATTTCGTATTTCTTAAGTAATTCAGTTAAATAAAAGAATAGATAACTAATTTAACTCATTTAAAACATAGACAAAATATTAATAGGAGCTAGTCTTTTACTAATCAATATACTACACAGTGCTTATTATTTTACATTTGCAGAATTTAGATATTCCGTTGCAACATTATCAACTCCTTTTTGTAAATATATAAGCAAATTATTAAAAAAATGATACTCTAAAAATAAATTTTGGAAGAAGCACTGAAAGAATGTTTATGAGGTTGAATTGAATGGGAATGTGTGCATTATTTAGCGAAAGTGTTAATATTAAATGCATTTAGATTATTTTTAAAATTATCAGAAGGAAATATGTTAAAAAACTAACAGTCTATAATTTGTATTTTTTTAAAAATTTCTGAAATCTCAACATGATTAAAATTTGAACTGTGTTTAATTTTATAATTTATATTTTAGTTCCACTTATAGCAACTCATTGGTTAATCAGGAATAAGTTGTTATTCTATATATATATATATATATTTAAAAATCTCAAATTTTATTATGTCTTCATTTGAAACCCAATTAAATTGTCGGAACAGTTTGTCTGAGTAGAGAACATCTTGAAATAAAAATTCACTAACTTAAAATGATCAAGTACATTTGATTAAGTATCAAATTCTATATTTAAATTGAAAAAATTATCTGCGTATGGGGTGTTTCAGGAGGTTGTCTAGAGGTGTAAACTTTAGAAATAACAGCATTAAAACTCATTTTATTGCTAAACCTATTGATATATATTGTAAACCACTTATGAAGACAAGTTCAACCATATATGATACGGCTCTGGCCATTACCGTCAAGATCTGGTCGGCGCTGGTCATTTACCGCAGAAGAATAATTAGTATAAGATTTGATTCGATTTTGGAATAGCTTTACACATATATACCTATTGTTCCATGAGATTTAGTGATGATATTTCTAAAGTTCACACCTACTAACAACCCCTTGAAACACCCCATACGCAGATAATTTTTTCAATTTACAAATAGAATTTGATGTTTAATCAAATGTACTTGGTCATCTTTGGTTAGTTGATTTTTTATTTCAAGATGTTCCCTACTGAATCTGCATATCTGTCTTCAACTAATATTGGACGCGCTGTCCGTTTTTGAAGTTTTACTAATCGGTCTTTAATTGATATACAAGTGAATCCCCACACCGGAGATGCATAAGGAATATGCGGTAAAGTCATTGATTTATACAATAAATTAAGATTATTTAGAGGTAAAAAGTGACGTAATCTCGAAATATTCTTAACAATTTTTACGATTTTTCCAGAAATTCATTCCAGGTGTAATTTTAAAGCTATTTGTTTGTCGAATATCACCACCCAAATTTTAATTCATTATAATTTCATTCTGTAATTAAATGATTTTCTAAAGAAATCATTATTTTGTTAGGAGAAGCGTTTGCCCCTGCACACATTCATTTAAAAGCAACTGTACAGTGAACTTTATTTTTAAAGGAAGCAAACAAAAACAGATGAAAGCTATCTATATCTAGTAATTAAACTTGTTTGCTAATTTTTAGTTTATATAATATGTTAGCAGGACTGTTTATCGCTAAATTAATCATAATTTAATTTTCCACTCTGCTTTTGAAAATAAGGAGTGTATAGATTCGTTTCAAGTCGTTTTGCAGGTGTATTCACCAAATGTAATCAAATGGGAAGAATTGGCGTCAGATCCCGTAAGTCAAGTTCACCAACGATATTCAAGAGCGCTTCGGATTTTTCCTACTATTGACAAGTCTGATGCCGAGGCCGAGTGATAGTTATTCAAGGTTGGAATAATTGTATTTGCTGTGGAATGCTGCGACACGATGATAGTTGGAGCGGCCCCCGGATGACAATTGAGGACTTCGTGGTGGACAAGAGAAGTCAAATAAATTGTAAAAGAGAAAAAGAATAAGTTAAAGCGATGGGTAGACGATAAAAGCGATTCTAATCGGGAGGCTTATTTGAGATCAAGGAGTTGTGCAATCTTCTGGGTTTATCTCAGGCCGAAATCCAGCACTGGGTGGCGGATAGGACTGTTTATGGAGGAATTTGATTGCTGACCTTCAACATCGACCCGAACGGATAAGGGGTCACGAAAATGAATGAATGAATGAATGAATGAATAGATTCGTTTCTACTCACTCCCCAGATCTTATACAGGGCTAGAATAACATTAAAAAGTTAATATATAACGATATATAACGACCGAATTTGTCTACTATCAGCGCGAAATTCGCTGAAATAATATCCCCTCACTTAAGATCTTAATAGTTCACTTATGAACAACTCCCATATGATTTGCATTATTCGCATCTACAGCCTCTATCTTCTAAACTCTGGGAGTATCGTCTGGTGGACTAACGGCCTGAATAGGCAACAGAGTAGTCAGTTCGAACCCCTGCCCTGGGTGAGCATTCTTTCTCACTGAGTTTAGTTTGTTGGACCTGGGGTGGGGCAAGATGACCACGGACCCAAACCAAGGGTCGTCAATTGGTAGTAATGCGATCAGCTATCGCTACGAGCCTCGCTGTACGGAGGGCCCAGGTGTGTTCTTTCAATGTGACACATCCTCGCTGTCATACCTCTGAGTCAAGCAGTGATCCCTGGCTGGGTTGAAATCCCCGGTTGTGCAGGGAGAAGGTCCCCCTAAAAAGGGATTGGATTAAAAAAAAGTCTCTACATTCTAAATATCCTAGCTTAGTTAGATAACTTTTATGCATAAATAAGAAAATGTCTTATAATAGAAAATTTAGTAAAATGATAGTGAAAAATAGCATTGCAGCCGCCATTTTGAACTATTATTGCTTATTACAGAGAAATTCACTAAAAGACAAACATTCGCTAATTCTCTTAAACACCCCGTTAAAATTTACATTACATTGTGAAAAATAGTTATAATAGTATTTATAATTATCTTGATTTATTCAATAATCCAATAGATTGGGAACATAAAGTGTGTGCAGAACTAATGGCAGCGAAGAATACGATAATTCTATAGGAAAAGAACTGTGTTATTGGATGGAAGCCTATGAACGATTAAAAATTTTTTTGGAAAGCGGAGTTATATAATTTAATGGTACATTCTTGTTTTTTATTAACTTTATTATGAAATATAACAATTTTATAACTAGTTTAATCATCAGTTGAGTCATTAATAGAGTGAGTGCTAACACAAGGGTAAACAAATTCGATATTAACTCAATAACAGTCGTGATTATGTAATCAATGTTGGACTTTGATGGAAAAAATTACATACAGGGAGATTAAATTGCGAAAGCGATTTACTAGTCTGGGATTTTGAAGGCGATCCCTATTGATTTATTAACAGGATATTTATTTTTATGCTGATAATATTCTTTTATATCATTTTATGTTATTTTCAAAGTACATTTAGTAAAAATTTTTATATGCATTTATTTGTTACTGTATATTTGTAATAGAGTATTTTTTATTATTTTAATCTCAAGCAAAAATTGTAAATAAGATTCTATTGAAATCTTTATCTTCCCTAGTTTTGATACTAACATGGATGATTCGGTGTGTGATAAAAAGTTGTGGTTATTAGAATTTCAAAAAATTATAGAGAAAACTATGATGTTGAACAAAATTTTAGGGTGTCCAACCAATCCTAGCTATTTTTGTGAGCATCAAAAATTATTTGCTATGAGAAAGAAATTTATATAAATAATAATATTTTACAATTTACAGTTTCTTATTCTAATGGCAAATATAAGTGAAGTATATAAAAGATAATATTATTATCAAATATTTATTGACAATTTTTAAATATTCAATCAATTGACTCCTATAGTCTGCCATGTGTAAAATCGCTTTTGAAGTCTAAGCATGCTCAAAATGAAGTTCACACTAAACTATTTAACTTGACCATATATATATTAGGCACAAATGCTCTAAAAATAATGAGATATAAATTTTTGAAAATTTTCCACTTTAAAGGTTTATCTGTACAGATTACGAATTCCTTTTACAATATAATTTGAGATTTTAAGGCAATTTTTAAATTTTATTTATGACAATATTACAGTCTTCAATTCAGTGTGAATTTTATTTCTATCGAAAAATATTTTTACTTCAAAATTTACAGTTTAGTAGAATATCAATAAAATATGTTAATATAACTAATTTAATGATTTTAACAAATTTGTCGAATACACTTATGTGTTGTAAAAATTTACAAAATAGAATTTAAACATCATAATTTATCTACTATATTTGCATAGGCTGTGACTAAAACAACTCCGGAACTCCGAAACTTTGAAACTCAGAAATCCCGACTACGGAATTTAGAAATCGGAGTTTTGATTTAGATTTGTACTTCAATTTATTTTTAATGTAATATAAAATTATTTTAATTAAAGTTTTATATTTATAAATATACACCTATAAACATATCCATCTATAATTTATTCTACCGATACAATTTTTATATACCTGATTATATTTTAAAACTAAATATTAATTTTATTCTTAGATAACTGGTATTTCTATTTATGAACTAGATTTTGTTAAATTACCTAGGCTATTTCATAACACAACTACAAACTTTACTGTCAAAATGTTATATTTTTTTGATTTAAAATACCAAGATCAATCAGAATTTAATTTTGTAAAATAGAAAGTCTGAATTTTGAAATTCTTGATATGAAAAATCAGCAAAAAATATAAGTATTTCTAATAACAATAATATTTAAATTAATGTAAAATTATTATTTTAAATAAAGTTTTATAAAACAACAATATATAAAAATAAAAGTTTAAAAAATTTTTATATTGCACAATATATATGACATGCAGAATTGTCCAATCTCTAGTCACCGGAATCCAAACACCGATTTTGTAAATTTTGGAGTAGAAGTTTTTAAATTTCGGAGTTTCGGAGTTTCGGAGTTTTGGAGTTTTGGAGTTTCGGAGTTTCGGAGTTTCGGAGTTGTTTTAGTCACAGCCATTTGCATATTTTGACCCCAATTATACAGTAGTTTAAGATTTATTTTTTTTTTAAAAAATATTGTCTACAAATTTCCCTAGACACATTGGAACACCAATGGAAATAGTTAGTAATTTATATAATTTTAATTATTTGTCACAAAACAAAATTCCTACGAAATGATGTGAAGTTATTTTATCAACCGATTCATTATTGAGAAATTCTTTCCATGTCTTCTGATTGGATCGATCAACGGTTGGATGCAATAGTAAATCCAATATTTTGTCAAAAAATAGATGTTTCCTTGAATCAAATTCTTTCTCATCGATGAAAAATTGTTTATACTCCTGAACAAACATTGGCATAAAATCTAATATTTTAAATAAAACATGAACAATTTTATTATATAAGTAGTAGAATTTGGTAAGTAGTAGTAGATTTATTTCAAAATAAAGTATATGGGATTTATCAAGATAATAAATTGAGAAATTAGACTACATATGGTGAAATTAGTCAAATAAAATAGTTTTTTTGTAGTTCAAGAATATTGTGTTGAGAAAGCCTCCAAATATGTTTCTGCTAAGAATCTACTTGTTTCAGAATCATCGAGTTGTGTCGGTCACACATAGATATTCTCTGTGACCAAATGAGGAACTTATAGTCAAAAACTCATAGTAAGCTATTATAACTTAATTTATCTCGATATTGGAAAAATCTGAAATAAATAGTTCTCCTTTGAAATGTTAAAACTCAAAGTAAAAATATAAAGAATTCTTTATATTAAACATTCAAAAAGAGAAGAAATTGGATTAAATCCCTTATATTAATAATCGATAGGTATATAAACTCAATCTCTTATACAAAAATTTAACTGAATTTAATAGAATTTAGTTAAATTATGATGAATGTTTAAGATTTCAACAGAATTTGACCCAATTTAGCAAAAATTTGACAAAATTCTGTTATTTTTCTAAGTAGTAAGAATTTAGACAGAATTTTGCAGAATATTCCTAAAAAGTCGGGTTTGGCATCGTTTTCTAAAATTTCTATTGGAGGAGGGTACCTGTACCTCGCGAGCGACCTAGGGGGTATCGGCAAAAATAACAGAGAGGGGTACTCCGGGCTGCTGTGCCCCATTTGCCCATCCCTGTTTATAAAATTTTTGTATTTAACAAATAAAAACCTATAATATGTTGTCTCGACAGCTGACAAATTTGATTTTTAACAGTGAAATTCGCGACATTGAATCCATTGTCCACTAAAGACTGTTTCCAAACAGTGGTTTGTAGTTTAATTGACGGACAATTCAGATATTTTCTGTTAATTTCTAATTGCTTTGCATTTGCCGTTTCATTCAAATCACGAATTAATACAAATTTGGCAATAATTGAGCCATTTTTAGACAATAGTCTCGAGAATACTTCCAATAGTTGTTTCTTATTCGGAATCCAATTTAAGGCATAATTACTGAAAATTATTGACACCTTTGACTCCAATTGTTTCAATTGAGGGCTCATTTCATTCCAGGAACGGCTCATATCTTGAGTCCAGAAATCAATTGTTTCGGTTTTGTTGTTCTGTTCAGCAAATGATACCATATTCGGGTCGATATCCACTCCTATAATCCTATTGTGTTTTATACTTTTGGCCAAAAGTTTGGTCACATTTCCATTTCCGCATCCGATGTCCAGAATTATATCAAATTCTCTAAAATTAAATAATTAACAAAATTCATACTAAAGCTCATTTCAAACTAAAACTTTACTTATTCTGTGCCGAAATTGCATCAATTAATTCACTTGCGTAACTTTCCTGTAAATTATTCCACTTATCATATACGTGTGGCTCGATGTTCATTTTTAATTGCTATTACAATATGACAACTTTCAGCAATATTTTATAGAACCAGTGTATGTAATATTAAAATTTTTACAACAATTTTTTTGAATATCCTTAAAAAAAATTTATAAAATAAAATTATAAAAGTATGTTTACAAGTTTGCAATTAATAAGCTTGTTATTCGAAATGTTATAATGATCAATATCTAAATATCAGGAATAGCTAAGGTCGGTTGAGTCAGGGGGTATATTTAGATGTATTTTGAGACAATTGTTCAAAAAGTTAGAGTAATATAAAAAATTTTAAAATATGAAAAATTCACAAGGGGAGTAAAGCAAAAGCAAAAGTTTTTTTGTGCGTGAGGCGCCAAAATTCAAAGTGGGCAGAGGGGTATTTTATAAATCTCATTCTCAGGTAGAGGGTATTAGGCTATATCACTCTTGGCTACCCTTTTTAAATATCATTATTAATCTTAGGCAACAACCGTGAATTTCGGCGTTATCATCTAGAATATACTTTTAAAACCTAAACCATAAGAGGTAGAAATATGTTTCCACGTGAAGTTATGTGTATAATGAAATGAAAATATAGTTAACCAAATAAACCGCTCAAATCTGAAAACTCTCCAAACTATATAGATTGGCCTTGTTATAAAAAACGTTTTATTCAAATAAAATAAAATTTGAGATGAATTTAGAAATATTAGTATAAAAGTAGAAAACCTATTAGTAAACTTTGTTGTTATTTATTATTAGAGTTTAACCAAATTTGAGATTTAGTTTTATTGTAAATTATAAGTTCATAAACGAAGTATAGTATAAGAGGCTATAAAGTATATATTTTTTTGTATATCTAATTACTATCTTGGTATTAATGGGCTATTATTGAGTCTAATTGAAGATAACAATAATTTTGAATTGATTTTTTACAGTTTTCGGACAAAACAGAAATCACCCCATAACTATATTTAAATTTCTTGATACTTATGACTCTTTCTTACACTAGAAATCATAGAACAAACTTCTAAATTATGAATAAAGCATTAAATAGCCTATCGCGCGCTGTTAACAATGATTATTGACTTATGAGACACACTATACAATTAGGATATCAATGAATTACAACGAATCTTTTAGTTGAATTTTTTTATTATATGGCTGTTGAAGATTTTAACTTGAAAAAGTAATTAAAATTCACGGGGCTGCCCTAGTGCACTTAATTACGAATTAAATTTTTTGAATTCAAAGTTTGTGCACAATTCTCTAATCGTGAAGTCGAGGACTAGTGCCTCGATATTATCTTGAACAAATTCTTCTGTCCCAATAGTGTTCAAGATCGAGAGGTCAGACTGTAATTGTTTTATGAGTTTTGAACAATTGATAAAAAATTTATTCAAAAATATTAAACAAAACTGTAATAAACCCTCCCTTTGGACTGAACTCACTTCGTTTGGTTCTCAACGTCTTAAGAGTTGGACTTTAAATCTTTTATCAGTAATTATGAGACAATTATTGTTTCAGAAGTGCGAAAAACAAACTCTACTTCTCTTCTTTGGCCCCAAAGTTCTCTCTAATTAGTAATTATTATCTCTTATTAAGAGATTAAACAAGAAGAGCAGCCAAGGAGTAGGAGGAGGAGGAGAGGGCACCACTTCATCGGAAGAAGATCTCAAGAATGTTGTATTAATTGAGTTCTGAAATTCTAGTGATGTTTAACTATGTCTTACGAAACGAAGCCTTTTTGGCACAAATTCTAAAAACGTATTTCGAGGCGATTGTGACGACAATTGCATGAAAGGCACAAACAGTGACTAAATGTGAAAATAGACTGTTTATTGTACTTATAGTGACATCTATTGCCTGAACAGTATATAAATACGACTTTAGCGACAATTATTGAAAGAAAACATTTGCGACAATAGATGGCGAGTAGTTGTGAAGCATTTGTGACGCAATTCTGTTCTCTTCTTCCCGTCCTTTACTCGGAGTCCACGATTCGCTCTAATGGTCTGCTAATCAGTTGAATGATTGCAGTCGTGATTGTGATGACAGAGAAGCCCAACCAAAGGCCTCCCAAACCCCCGAAATCGCAAATCAGTTGAATGAAAGTGACGGACGGCGAGTGGCGGTACACCTGATCCGAAGGGACAGAGAGTTTGCATTTACTCAGAGAAAAGAGATGTAGGCTTGGGTTGAATACCTGATCCAAGACTGGTTTGCGACTCAACTGCAGTCCCGTCAGGTTATTGTGCGCATAGAAGGGAATGTCCGCGAACTTGTCGAACGTGTACTAAAGGGTTAAAGGGATTACAGGATATACTTCTAGGGATTATCCTATAATTGCAGGATTAGAGACCTGTTCGGAGAGACAGTCCTTCTGACAGCTGTGTTCGCACGTGAGTCTGTGGTTCGTGAACTGACACCTGAAGAGAGGAAACGGAAATGAGAGAAGAATTTCATTTAGGAGTTGTCCTCTGATTGGACTACTTGTTGATCTTCCGACAGAACCGGTCTTCCGGCTCGAGGAGGGAGGGGCGGTAGAGGAGGCCACTGCGGGGCAGACACTTGCAGTGTTGGCGGTATTGAGTGATAAGACATTTGGCGAAACAGTCGTCGAAGGATTGCATCGTTTCGTTCGGACCTTTGGATAGAGAGTGAGAGTGACGTCATTAGGGATCACATGATGTGATGTCATCAATGATATGGTATAAAAGCGGGTTTATGGGCATTATTGCACGGAATAGTTTACAAAAATGAAATAGTTTTCGCAAATTGAGATCACAATTGCAATTAAAAGGTTTTTGTTCTAAAATAGTGTTCAATTGATTTCAGAATAGTTTTGTTTTCTCTCAAAGTCTATCAAACAATTAGAAGATAACGAAATATTATTAATTGACAGCATTTCAGTGATTGATTCAACTGATAGTGCATTAGAAACCATAACTGGGAATATTGGAGAAATTGTTTTCGAGAAATTCAAAACTATTTTGAATAAAAATAAGGGCTTTAATCACATGAAAGACATTTTCAATATTATAAGTACTAATTCTAATGAAACTACTGATAGACTGAATAACGAAGAAATACTATCTGAATAATGAAGAATTCCTTCAAAAGCGCTCCGATAACCAGTTGTTCCGTTGAGAGGAGTTTCTCTAAATACAAACTTATCTTAAATGACAGAAGAATTC
>JAQFXN010000710.1:0-19206 GCA_034693365.1 Liacarus xylariae | reverse complement strand
GTGGTGGCAGTTGTGGTAGCGGTAATCACATCTATGTTAAACGTATAAATGTGGGGTGGTGGCAGTTGTGGTAGCGGTAATCACATCTATGTTAAACGTATAAATGTATGGTGGTGGCAGTTGTGGTAGCGGTAATCGCATCTATGTTAAACGTATAAATGTGTGGTGGTGGCAGTTGTGGTAGCGGTAATCGCATCTATGTTAAACGTATAAATGTATGGTGGTGGCAGTTGTGGTAGCGGTAATCGCATCTATGTTAAACGTTTAAATGTGGGGTGGTGGCCAAGATAAAATTTAAAACTTTCAAATTCATAATTTTAAAATTTTTATATATGATTTGTTTCTCAATAAATAGGCAAAAATATATGGGTATAAATACTGGTTTCATCATATAATCAGTCATTTTGTACCAGAAAAATTACATGTAAATAAACTTTCTTAATTTTTAGCCCTACAATGTTTTATTCGTCTTAATTTTGATTAAAGTACGGAAATAAAAGCTATTTAGTTTATTCAGTTCTCTTTAATAACAAATAAGGTTTTTAAGAACAAGGATTAATTCAGCAATTCTCTCTCCCCTTCCTCTCCCTCCCTCCCCTCCACCTAGAAGCCGACATGGATCTAAAGATAGATTAAATGTTGAATACTGTGGAAACATACCAAATTCTATTAATGTTAGTTTTATAATAAAAAGATAAATTAATGTGGAATACTATATAAAATAAACAATACTGTAATTATTGAATTAAAACAGATATCTTTATTCCAAATGTAATAGAATGGTATTTTCACAATAAATGTTCAAGGAAGCGAATATGGGCTGTAAAAAATCATTCCATATTTCAACAATGATTTTCTTAACGATTTTTTTTATTTTAAAACAGAGTTTAATAATGAATATATTATTTATTGTTAATTTACCTTTCACCTAAATATCAAGTTTCATCAAAAAATCGTCATATACAGTAAACTTCTTAAATTGAACAGCACCATTTCCTTGTATAGTCGATGTTTCGCACTCTAAATAAATATAATTTTTAATTATAAATTATCAATTGAATAGATTACTTGTAGTGCTTTTATCAATTGCATTGAACTCATTAGTTCTCATTAAATCTATAGCAATATATCACTTATTTATCTCTAATGGAATTGTTTGTGTAAACTATTTATTTAATTATTAATTAAAAATATTTAACTAAATATTTGTTTAAAATATGAAGTTTTTTATTTTGTTTATTTGTATATGGATTAGTGTGAATGAAAATGTGCATGTTAGTACATTCGATAAAACTAATTTTAACTAATTGAGAACATAAATTGTACTAGATTGTAATCTAGAATTAGATGTATCTGTGCTCTCATTTGTTTTAATTAAAGAGAGACAATAGTTAATAGCTATGAAATTACTGTTCATTTAGTTTATAGTGAACTGACATTCAATTGATTCTCTTCTCATTCTTTAGAGCTCTTCAACCAAAAGGGCTAACCTCTGGCCATATCCACAATCAGTCGGAATCAGTGAAACATTTTTCACAATCGATTCAAAAAATTTCAATTTTATAATCAAAACACAAGGAAAGTGCGATTTATTGGACAAAGCGATTAAGAGATATGAAAAACTACTATTCCTTGAGGACTGTTCTCTCGTCAGTGAGAAAGGGATTCAAACAATGTTTGAAAACAGAAGAGATGTCAGTAATGAAACCAATTATAGGGGAAATTTGGAAAATATTACGATTTGGGTGAACGACAAGTGCGAAACAGAACCGCAATTAAATCAAAATGAAATGAATTCAATAGAAATCAATGAACAAATCGCTGTTCTATACTCGGAGTCTGTTTGGGGAGCAATTCGTGGTTTGGAAACGTTGTCTCAACTCATAGAAAACATTGGATTAAATCAATTCAGAGTTAACACCACATTAATTGTGGATTTTCCCCGTTTTGCGCACAGGGGGGTAATGTTGGACACGGCTCGGCATTTCGTACCGATTCGAGAGTTGGAACAGAATTTGGATGCAATGGCTTATAATAAACTAAATGTCTTTCACTGGCATATTGTCGACGACCAGTCATTTCCATTCGTTAGCAAAACATTCCCTGACCTCAGCCTTAAGGGAGCGTTTAATCCCAAAACACATATTTACACCATTGACGACATCAATCATATTATTGATTACGCGAAAGAAAGAGGTATTAGAGTATTGGTTGAATTCGATTCTCCGGGTCACACACTGTCCTGGGGTAAGGGTCAGCCCAATCTCCTGACTCCCTGTTATACGGGTGGGGAACCCGACGGAGACTTTGGTCCAATAGATCCGTCCAAAAACTCTTCGTATGAGTTCATAAATAGATTGTTCACAGAAGTTGTGAACAGATTTCCGGACCAATACCTACATTTGGGCGGAGATGAAGTGGACTTTACCTGTTGGAGCTCTAATCCAGACATTATTGCATTCATGAAATTGAAAAATATTACGGATAAATTTCAAAAACTGGAAGAATATTATATTCAGAATATATTAGATATCGTGAAAGCACTGAATAAGAGTTATATCGTATGGCAAGAAGTTTTCGATAATGGGGTTAAAATTAAATCGGATACAGTAGTGCACGTGTGGAAAGACAGTTGGCAAAGTGAAATGCTTAACGTAACCAAAAGTGGCTATAAATCTATATTGTCTTCGTGTTGGTATTTGAATTATATCTCTTATGGCACCGATTGGCCGATGTATTACTACTGCGATCCACAGGATTTTAACGGAACGGCTGAACAAAATAAACTTGTAATTGGAGGCGAGGCCTGTATGTGGGGTTAGTATTAGTCTAAATATTCTGCACAACATTTATATTAAATTTTTCATTTCGGAAACATCTTATTTCGTTATTTACTTAGACATGAATTTCAATAATTCATTAGATTTAGAGTCACAACAGTTTTATTTTCTATACGATTATTGCTTATTTCAGGCGAATGGGTCGACGGGACTAACCTTATCAGCAGAACTTGGTTTGAAATAATTATTGCTCTCAATTATAGCATTAATAAATTCAAATTATTTGTATTGAAGGCCCCGAGCGATAGCAGTGGCGGAAAGACTTTGGAGCCCTAAAGAATTACGAGATACAAATGCTGCGGACGAGGCGTTTAATAGACAACACTGTCTTATGTATGCAATTATTTTTGTTAATTCATTAATGGATTGCTTTATTTGAATGCTTAACAAATTTTATTGCAATAATTTATAGGCAACAAAGAGGACTGGCAGTGGAGCCGGCGAACGGACCCGGATTTTGTCAATGCGATTATGTTATTTGATAGAAGACATCGATTTTTGAGTTTCTATAATTAAAATATTCCAAAAAGAGTTTTAATTATATTCTTAGTCTTAAATATAATGAAAAGATTTTTATAATTATTAAAATGAAGTTCATTTAAAACATTAAAAATTGCTAAACTGTTTTCCATCAAATCGGAATCGACTTCATTACTAAGCCATAGATAAATGTTTACGATCAGTACAGGTCGATTCTGATGTGATGAAAGACCTATCTCTTTAAATATGTATTGAAAATATATTGAGTTTTTAAAACTTATGTCTTATTGATTGTTATTTTGTTTACAAAACATATGTTTAAAAACTTTCCAATTGTTTTATTTAACTAATGATTCGTTAGTAATGAAAAAATAGAATTCAATGAAACTGTATTTCGAAATAGACTTAAGTAATTTTGATCAGGAATATTATTATCACAAATTTAGATTATAATTTCAATCTACAAAGCATTAAGAAGGTTTCGGATTAAGTAATTGGGGGGGGGGGGAGGTTAGCAATCTCATATAAAGATGTTAGAAAATGATCCAATATTTCATTTGGAACCATATTTTTATCTTTTATAGTTTTCAAGTTATGAACTTTTGAAAATTTGATTAAATTGTAAATTTAGCCAAAAGTAACATTTTGAAAAATTTATTTAACCCCCTTCCCCAATAAAAGAATCGGAAAATTTTTTGGTGGTCTGCATATAATGTAAAGTTATTTTAGAGTTGAAGAAAGTGATAAATTAACGAGATTTTTTGATAAAATTTTACATTTGTATACCCTCTCTCCAACATAAATGCCGATTTATATGCCCTCTATTCTAGTATGATTTTTCAACACACAAAAAACTAATGAATTTAAGCAATTGAGCCATTGTTTCTTACTAATTGGCACATTCTGAAACTAGTGGTAATATTTACCAACTCGAATATTAAATGGTTTTCATGATTTTTCATCTTATTCAATTTTACACTGGGAAGGAACAAGCAAAGTAATTTTTAAAACGTCAATTTTTTTAATAAACCAGGGATGCTCAAAGAATGTATGCTTGGAATAGCTCCCCTAAGAAAAAATTTATAACATTTCTTCTATAAATAAATATACATAAACTTTTTGTATAAAAGACATAAACCCTCCTGTTGCCTTCAAGTCTCACGGTATAAGATTGGTTATCAGACAAGAATTGCAATTGATATCACCTAATCAGTCCAGTTTCATATGAAAAAGCAAATGCAAATGCAGTTAAAGATATGCATATCATATGCAGGTTCTGTTCGATCTCTGCAAAGTAGAACTATAAGCATATAAGCCTTATATGACAACTTGTCATTGATTTGTCTATTGAAGGAGATGATCATCCTGTGCACTCACTTTTATTGCATACATTTCCTAATTCATATTTTTTGGTAATCAGATAAAACAAATAATATAAAATAATATGAAAATCACGAAATCCTCATAAGAAAATGTTAAGGGGAAACCAAATTTATGCATTTTAAAGGTGTTTTTGAAGTTCTCTAGAATAAATACTAGATATGTTAGAGGGTTAAAATTTATAGCCAAAGCTAATGGTCAATAGGGCTACAAAATCTACTTTAGAAAATTTTGGTATCTTGGTGTTTTCTGTCTTAGCTTTAGAATATTTCGTACACTTACTTTATATTTTATCCTCAGCCTGATAGATTTAATCAAGAATTTGTAATTTTATTTCGAATAATTGATTCGTGAAATTCGTGTCTTTTATAGGTTTACAAACTTTTTATTGATTTATTTTCTGAACATCTTTTATTGTTGTTATGAAATTATCATTTTTCTATAGAACATTGTTATTTGTAACTATTTTATCTTGTTATTATAGGATCAAGTGGTTAATTCAAATAGGGAATATAAACAAAAAAATCGGGAATATCGGGAAAACAAAACCTTGTTTTAAGTCTATCTCGCAATAAAATCACTAATAAAATTCTAGACTTCAAACTTACAAATAAAAATCTGGAATTTCAGAGATTTCCGAACTCTAATAATGTTGTATTTAAATAGAATCTCTATTGGATTGTTGATAGCTTTTAAAAGAATTTGATCTATTTCAACAGAATGCAACAATATTACAAAGTTTAACAGAATTTCAGCAATTTGATTAAATCATTTTTTAAAATGACATTTTCGACACTCCAAGGTTTTAAGAGGGGAACCTTAACTCATTTTTATAAATGAACTTTTCCACGCCATGGTCACCCCTTGAGCATCTCTGCATATATTACAATAAGTCAGTTAGTATTTTAACTAAAATTTCTCAAATATATATTTTCAGGCGAATGGTTGGACTCAACAAATTTCATACCAACCGTTGTTTGTATTTTATTGCAAATTTTCTTTAGTTATTGAAGCAGGGGTAGCCAAAGTCGGCCAAGGTCAGGGTATAGAAAGGGTATTTTGAGAAAATTTTTACAAAATGTTAGGGAGGTAATAATTTTTCAAAACTTAAAAAATGCACAGAGTAAAGTGAAAATTAAAAAAAATTTGGGAGGCATTTTGTAAAATTTTCAAGGCAAGAGGCATTTTGTCTATACCCCCCCCCCCCCACCACCACTGTATTGAGCACTGACTAGAATTTGATATTAAAGACAATCTGATATAAATTGGAATTTTTGTTCTTTACTTGCATTCAGACTCAGTGCCCCATTAAATGTCCACATTTTTATCATTATTTTAGGGGAATTACCTGTCTGTTAGTTCTTTACTTAATTAGCCCTAAAGGCCACGGTCTATATCGGTGGCAGAAAGGCTTTGGAGTCCCAAAGAATTAAATGACGCAAAGACTGCGAGGTTTGAGAGACAGCGATGTCTTATGTAAGCAATTATTGTATTCTTGGATTCATTTATTTCATCTGATATTCCGATTGAATTAATCAGAATATAGGCAACAAAGAGGACTAGAAGTATCGACACAATACGGCCCTGGATTTTGTCACTGCGATTATGCGTTTTGATTTCAAAATTTGATATTCAATTAAATTAATCAAAACTTATGTAATTTTGTGAAACCAAATAAATGCTTTTATATCTTATTATCTTTGAATCTATGGTGTAATGAATGACATATTTTGAAAGACATTGCTTTTAATTAATGAATGCATAATTAATACGTGTCTTTGATTTTATGAGATTAAATGTGAAAGTCTTTTCACCTTTTGTGAGATCAACAACAGAATCAGATTTTGAATCTATAAAAACCAGTCTTTTCTATCATATCTTTGAAAGTTTGTGTTCTCTATTCCTATTATCATTAAAAATCAATAAAAAATAATATAATTTAAAATTTGTTCACATCTAAGACTAGTTTTTATGATTCAGTTTCACTTATTATGTTTTGAATTAAAGTAATTTCTAAACAATTTGTCGATTATGTTGGCTTAGGATTTGTGCACTTTATTGCATAAATTTGGTTGAATAGGGGTTTCAATACATTGATTTTGACAAATCATTTAATCGATAACTTTTTTTCTTAGTTAATCGAATCGAGATTTTGTTGAATACGATATGAAAATTTTAATTTTGTTATCGATTTTATTCTTAGTTTTCATATTCAGAGCTTTTGGTGATTCAGATATTTTCGATTCACTAGAATCTAAAGCTTCTGAAAAAGTATAACTTATTTAATATATTGAATACAATTATGAATTTTAAAAACTGCTTTAATTATATATAATTTTCAGAGAACTAATAATTTTTCAATCGGAGACAACATATGGCCTCAGCCCCAGTCAATTACTATAGACGAGTCATTTTATTTGATTGAACCAAAAAGATTTAAACTCATTCCGAAAACAAAAGGCGAATGCGTTTTATTGGATAAAGCGATTGAAAGATACCAAAAGTTATTATTCCTCGAAGACTGTTCTCTCGTTAGTGACAGAGGATATCAAAAAACATTATTCGATGAAAAGAGAAATTTAGCAAAAGATAACAATTTTAGGGGAAATATAGTTAACATAACAGTTCGGGTGAATCAAGAATGTGAATCCGAACCGCATTTGAATCAAAATGAAAAATATTCAATAGATATCAATCACCGAATGGCTGTAATAACGGCCGACAATGTGTGGGGAGCTATACGTGCTTTGGAAACATTGTCTCAACTCTTAGAAAATGTTGGTTTCAATCAATTCATAGTGAATACGACATCTATAGTAGACTTTCCCCGTTTCAAACACAGGGGACTATTGCTCGACACTTCTCGTCATTATATTCCTATTCAAAGACTGGAAGAAAGTTTGGACGCAATGTCTTATAATAAGCTAAATGTCTTTCACTGGCATTTTGTTGACGACCAGTCCTTTCCATACGTAAGCAGAGTATTCCCTAACCTCAGTCTGAAAGGAGCCTATAATCCCAAAACACATATTTACACTTTGGAAGACATCAATCATATCATTGATTACGCAAAACAAAGAGGTATTAGAGTATTGGTTGAATTCGATACACCGGGACATACCTTGTCGTGGGGTAAGGGTCAACCGGATCTGTTGACTCCCTGTTATACGGGGGATAAACCGAACGGGAACTTTGGTCCAATAGATCCGACTAGAAATATCACCTTTGAGTTCATTAAATCGTTGTTCACAGAAGTGATGAACAGATTTCCGGACAAATACTTCCATTTGGGCGGAGATGAAGTGGACTATAGCTGTTGGCGCTCTAATCCACATATAATTGAATTCATGAAATTTAAAAAAATGACCAAAAAGTCTCGAAACCTATTAAAGAAAGCAATCGAACCCTTCGCTAAACTCGAAGACTATTACATACAGAAAGTGATTGATATCGTGAGAGATCTGAACCGAATTCCTATTGTATGGCAGGAAGTGTTCGACAATAAGGCACACATCAAACTGGAGACCATAATAAACGTATGGAAGTTAGACAACTGGCAGAACGAGTTGTTTAATGTGACCAAAAGTGGTTACCAAACCATTCTGTCCTCGTGTTGGTATTTGAATAAAATCAGTTACGGAACCGATTGGCGCAAGTATTACACGTGCGAACCCCACAGTTTCAATGGCACCGAACAACAGAATAAACTAGTGATTGGGGGCACAGCAACCACTTGGGGTATGTCTGACATCACATCTATTCTGATTCCAATAAATTTAATTCAAATACTGTTCAATAAATGACAATTAATACTGTATTTCAGGGGAATGGGTGGACGCCTCCAACATAATCGGCAGAACCTGGTCTTTCATCTACTTTTGTTTCTATACTTTCATTGCAATTAAACATTTCTTTCTGTTTTGTAGGCCCAGAGCTATAGCTGTGGCAGAAAGACTCTGGAGTTCTAAACAATTGAATAATCCTTTTATAGCCAACAGACGATTCAATAGACAGCACTGTCTTATGTAATCAAGTCTTGCCATTCATTTCAATCAATAAATTAATTGAATTACTGTTTGACTGTTAGGCAGAGGCGAGGCTTAAGAGTGGAACCGTCTAATGGTGTCGGTTGGTGTCAATGCGATTATCTTCTCTAAGGCTTTACACAATTCTAAATCAGTTTATAATTAAATCAATAAAACAACAATTTTTGAGTTAAAATGTTTTAATTATTTCAAACAACACATCAATAAATCAATTCTAGTGTCGACTCAAACCTCAGGTCTGATTCGTTTGTAATTTAGAAATCAGACAATCATTAAAAGAGTGGACAATAGTTATAATTAGAGGCACTTCTGGTCAAACATTGAATGCGTTAGTGATTGGAGTCAAGCAGTGATGCCTTAACCACCGAATCGGCCATTAGTCCGAAGTCGGGAAACCTTCCGGTTTGTAGTTTAGAGTAAACCAACTCCTCATTGATCCTAACCTCAAAACTACTCTTCCGTCCGGCGAAACCAGTTATGTCCACATCTCTCACCACTTGTGTCACCACTTTTGCCAATTGCTTGTAGTGTCGGACATAACCTCATTGTCCGCAGTATTCGACCGACACTTTCACTGACATCCCGTCGATTGTGACAATCGATCGATTGGTTTATAGTTTTATATGAATTAAACCAAAGATTGGCTTAAAATAATGGCTTTAATTGTGTTTAAACTAAACTAATTTCAGTCCTTTTTAGTAGAGTTAGGACACAATCATCTGTTTCTATGACAACACAACAGGAATTTATTAGTGTTTGGATTCGATAGAATGCAATCACGTGACTGAACAGACCTGACTCTGGAATAAACAGCACAAACAGCACAGAGAAAACAATTCATTACATAAATGAGAAAATGCTTTTCATTAACAAAAATAAATTGATGAATGAATTTGATGTGTATTTTAAGACAGAATCTTTCCTGAAACTAACAATATTCTATTCCCAATATGTTTTCTATTTATTCGATTATTTGGTTTTTTAAAATTTATATCCAATAAAATAGTTTTCTGTTATTTTAGGAAATTTTTTTAATAGAATATTTAATTTTAGTGTAAAATTTCTGCATCCCTGCAGTGAACTTGAATGCTATATGAATTTGGAAAACTATTTTAGATAGAAACTTTTCGATTTTAGATTCTTAATCCTTGTTAAGTTCTACATCAAAATTATGTGTAATACAGCTATAAATTTCAGATCTGATAAGATATCAAAAGGGGTAACTCACCAGTGAATCTCATGTGTTCCTGGAACAAAATAGTCCAAACAAAACACTATTATATTATGACAGATGTCACGAGATATGCGAATAGCGCTCTCTTTAATATATATTTCGTTTTTCTCTCTTCCGAGTTATAATCACTAATTTTAAAACCGAAATAACGCATTGTTTTTATCCGTATTTTTAATTGTATTTTAAATCGTTTTATTCCAAATAAAATCACAATTAAATTACAAATTCGCTTAATGTCGACGACTTCAACGTTGTGGCGAAGTCACCAACGGATGCGAATCTAATTAATAATTAATTCAAAATGAAATAACACGTACTTTAGTTTAAGCAATGCCTCGAAAATCAAATCGAAAAAATAATGATCAAAATTGAGGGAATGACGACACACAGGACCGTCCATTAAGACTCGCGGCTCGCGTGCAAAATTAACCGAAATTGAGAATGAAATTCAAGAAAATAACGAAATTCGGTACGAAATTAAAGACTTATATAGCGATGTGCGCAACGAAATGGACGACTAGAAGGACGCGAGAACTGGAGACAGTGTTATTGAAAAATTTGATCGCCCGAAGCGAGTGTGCATACTAGTGGCCGTTCCCACTGTGGACACAACCCGTACCGAACCGAAGGTAATCGACACTCAGATCATAAACAATCGAGTCTCAACACATATTCCAACCCGTCGTTCAATGCACCGGACAGTCCTAGAAAGGCCGCCACCTAATGGATAAGTTCAGCGAAACGAACCGTGAAGTCGACGCACGGGATTGGATCGGACTTTTCAAGGAAAATGATCTATGATCTGTCGGAACGCAACATTCTTCGCTTTTACGTTACAACTTATGACCGAAAACCCGAAGATTTACAATGAATATCTGGAATTTGTGCTAACATTTGAGAATATATTTCTAGAACAACGGAAAAGTTGTTCATAGTACGTGAGACATGGCGTCCACACTGTGACGTATTGCAACGCAAAATAAACAATATTGAAACGCGAACAGACAGAAGAAACAACGATAACAGTCGTCGCCACCTCCACAGCTATTGCGATATTGCACACCACTCGGTGTCTATGCGAACCATTGGCAACGAAAGTGTCCGAATAAAACGAAGAGGCAGTGGCAACCGCAGCAGCCGAAACAGATAAATAGTAATGAATTTCGGGCGTCGGCCCACATCTGATGCCTACACTACAACCGCCCGAGAATTTAAACTCCTCAAGCAGCCTGTGACACGATTAACTAAAGCGCATTTGTCAACGGCCTCATTAACGGATACACAGTGTCCGCATTTGTAGACAATGGCGCAGAATTATCGTTATATCTGCAAAGCTAGCGAGACACCTCAATATACAAATCAATCGTAAGACGTCGATAGAAGTACAAACAGTCGGTGGCCCAACACATTGCACTGGTCGCTTTAATCAACAATTAATGATAGGGCGCATAACGAAAGAATCAATAATACACGTATTTAATTGCTTCACATACGATCTACTAATCAGCTGTAAAAACGCGTGTCGATACAGACTGGTTCTGGACTTCGAGACCGGACAGTTGACCGAAGAGACTGACGGACACGACGAAGCCTTGAACTTCACAAAAGCTGAGCTCACGTCACTAATGAACGATAACTCTGTCTTCGCCAAAAAAAGACAGACGTCGGAAAAATACCTTTCGGAACACATAAAATACGTCTGCGAGAAAGAGTAACCCCTAAATCATTCCATTTATGGCGTACTAAAGTACGGATATCGAACCCTGCATAGTATACCACTCCTTAACAGGATAATTTTTTGATTCCAATGCTAATAAATGAAATAATCATAAAGTTTCTTCTAGACAATTCATATCTTAATTTAGGAGCAAGTGGCTCATATATAAATTTTCAAATAATAAATTATGATATCCTAGACATCGATTCTAATAAAACAATACATCCTTAATCTGTTACTGGTAATTTCGAACTTGAACATTGATGACATATTATAGCTATTGCAAATTTATATTACTAAACTAGTTAGAGTAGTACTTTAAATAAATTTTTTTTATAATGTAGCTAGATTATCTGCTTAAATGAAATAAATTATTGAAATAGTTAGAGTACAACCTGAAACTATAATTTTATATTTATTTTAACAATTAGTGCATGGGATAAATTAATTTATTTCATAATCATAGTGCCCATTTTCAATTCCAAGACCAAAACTATAACAAAAACAGAAACAATTAAATACAATCTATGCCAATGAAGCAGGTCAGGTGATTAAATGTCGTTGGGTATTTGAAACAGTGAATGACATCAAAAACGAAATTTCGATATTTTGACAAAACTGTATTCAACAGAGAAATTCCTTGTTAAGATAGAGATATTAAAACAGCTTGTGCATTAATGGATCTTTAATATGCACCACTTCTAATGATGACTATGATTTGGCAATACCAATTATAATAAAAAATCGAATGAGTCGAAAATAGTTGGAAGATATCAATATTTGGAAGAAAACATTTAATTAATCTGGTTATAAAAAATTGAATGCGAACTCTATTATTGATTATACGAAACTGATGATTGAAGTGATAAAGGATTTAGCATTATTCTCTTATCAATTGGAACAATCTGTTCATATATAGCTTAACATTTATTCGAGAATAACGATTATAGATAATAACGTTTGAGATTTATAAACCAAATTTAAATTTAATACCTATTCGAATCCAATCAAGACATAATGAAAGTGCCTCTTATCTATCATTCATCCAATATGACAACATAACAGATGGAAGCGAAGCAATAACTTGATATTCTTATCATTGTAAAATAGGAATGCGAACAGTAAATTGTAATTTACAGATAACAAATGTCACATATAGTTTGAGTTTAGGGTGATATAAAGAAGAAGCACATCCCGCTGAATAGAGTGCTCACAGATATAAAAGATTCGCGCCTTGGAACATTTAAAATATATAACTGGCGTAAATATATGAATTCAAGGCATTGATATTATCAAACTTTTGCAATAAACATCATATAAATCATTTCAGTAGTTTGAGGAAATTAGCATTCATTTTCTAACTTTGGCGCCCTCTGGCCACGAAACCATACAATATATTAAGGTTTTGTTTATACCATTTTGTTCCAAGAACACATGATAATTACTGGTGAGTTTCCCATTTTGATATCTTATCTGATCTGTATTTAATGTCATTTCAATAGGAGTCCTTTGATTCAAAAATTAAATAATTATCTCATGACTAGAATTGCTTGTTTTCAATGTAGCCGAACCGGTCGTGAGAACTTGCAAATGAGCGATTATTGGCTGCTTTTCCTATACAAGCATGTCAAGAATGTTTCAAAGACTTTTGATTAATTGTTTCTTTTTCTGTTAAATTTGTTCACTAAACTAATTTTTCATTTTAGAAGGACTTCTCAAACAAGCATTTCCAGTGTGTTGTTTGCACTTTAGGGCATGTTTTTTCTGTTTGTTTCCACAATATTTATATTTGACGTTCATTTTTACCATTACCGACACACATGACCGATGACACATGTTTTATGTAATATACGATATGCGGAAAGATTGTCGTGAATATAGACCAACAAAGAGAGGTTTGGAACGAAGAAAATCGATTCGAAGATACTGAAGTATAGCCGATGTTTGGATTTGATTCAAAGAATCCATTGCTTAAGAATATAACCGATTATCTGATTGAAGAGACGAGTGCTGAGGAAGAGAAGCTTTTGGGCACCTCTGAAATTTGAGAAGTGGTGGATATGGAAGACAATGATAATAACGGCCCGTCTCGGGTCTGATTAAAGTGTTGAATCGATTCCTCTTATATTTACGAATTTTTCATTCAATCGATTATTACTCGCATTCGGATTATCAAAACGTAGACGAAATGCCGAATCGAATCGGTTTAATGCACGCCAGGGGTTTGTCTAGACCTCCAGTCAAGACACATAACAGGAGATCAATGAATACATAAAGCATTTTGAGGCAAAGGTTCAGCCATTTATGCAGCCGCCGGCTATTTTTACCGAAGAGTAGGTCAAGAAGTCGATTCCTCTAATGCGTTCTATCAGTGCTCGCCTCTAGGGTTTGGCCAAATAAATATGTTATTTAACACATTAGATAAAACTACTTTTGTTTTGATTCATCCAAAATA
Organism: Liacarus xylariae; assembly: GCA_034693365.1. NCBI lineage: Eukaryota > Metazoa > Arthropoda > Arachnida > Sarcoptiformes > Liacaridae > Liacarus > Liacarus xylariae. The sequence continues at coordinate 5,054 of JAQFXN010000710.1, read as the reverse complement.
GTGAAACATTGAATTTATAGATAGAAAGCAATGTATTATAAATTCAGGTGAATTTGTATAAATTGTATAAATTTGTATTTCACGTGAAATAATACTCTTTCTATACTAAATCAATAGAGAATTTTTAAATTGAATTTATAAAACAATTGGTCGTATATTTGGTTTTTCCTTTAAATTATTCAAACGATTTAATCTATTAATTAACTATTGTATTGAATAGTGTTTTCAATTATTTTACAAAACAGGAGTGAAAATACAAAGAGTAGCGGCGATCGAATACGAGAAGGCGGGAGGATAAACAGTTCACTACTGGCTCTGAGTCCATGTATAGCAAGCCTTAGAAATAACCAGAAGTTTGTGTGAGTCCTGTCTTATAAAAAAATTAATTATTTATAAACATATTTTGCTTTCACTAAAAGATCGAAACATTATTTGCTTAAAGGATATCGAAGGCGACGAACAACAAAGCGCTATCGAAGAAGAATTAGAGGAATCGGAAGACGAAGAAGAAAATGAAGACAAATCAAAGGAAAGCGCAGAAGAGATTGAATCGCAAGACGAGGAACAGACAAATGAAGTGATTAACGAAATCTTTGCCGAAGAAGATGTCGACGAATCAGAAATCGAAGAATTGAATGATAACTCCGAAGAAATAGTTACCGAAGAAGTGATTGAATCGCAAGACGAGGAACAGACAAATTGTGATAGGGTCTAATAGTGTAAAACCCCTTATAGACCATAGTTTAATTGGCATATAATTGATGGACATTTATGGAAAGTAAACAAAACATTCAATTGATATGTCCATCAATTATATGCCAATTAAACTATGGTCTATAAGGGGTTTTACAGTATTTGACCCTATCATAATTGTTGTAATAACCAATACAATGACAACAAATGTGCCAATTCGCGATTCGCTTATATTTTAATTAATTACCCCACACCTCTATAGTCCTGTTAGAATAATAATAATAATAATAATTTTATTAACTATGACTAGAGCTGTATGGCTGATGTTGTGTTTCAAATACAATACAAACACAAATAAAGTCTCGATTGTTAGATATGTAAACATTAAGAATAGTTATTAATGAAACCAAATTTGTTTACGAACTGTTTGTTATACAGTTGTCATTTGATATTATGGGGAAATTTGGGGGTTTAGGTCCTCTCTCTGCTAATTCACTGTATTCTGAATATTAAATAACCAATTGATTGATTAAATCAATTGAAATAATATATTGTATTAACGATGGCTTTTGAAGGGATAAACAAATTCATACGTTATTTATCCCTAACTTTAGTTCATTTACTCTGAACTGAGTATTGAATAATTAATTTATTTAAGAAAGTATTGTATTATTCCTTAATTAAGTGACTTTTAATGGTTTGTCTCAACGTTTCTATTATTAAAACAATAAAAACATATATTTTATACTCAAATATATTTCAATTGTATTGAAATTCAATTGTCTATCAAATGTCAACACAAGAAACACATGTTTTGTGGCCAAACATATAAACATATGTCCTGTGCTTTGCATTAAATATGAATCAAAAAGTATTATCAAATTTTCAAACTCTTAGACAACATTTCAATTGAGAAAATGTAAACATAAGGAGAAAAGGAGTTTACGATTCAATATATTTAGACTTAATCTAAGTTTTAAACCAAAACTAATTTGTGCTCAAAAACAGAACCAAAACATACCATAAATACAATGCATTCGGATGTGGAAAGTGGTCTGCGATTGAAGGGAGAGAAGAGCCCAAAGAGCACAAGCATTAGACGAGTAATACATTTGCACTGATTTTCAATCTGTGTTTTGATTTAAGTTTTGATGAATTGTTTAATTAACTTATGTTTTGTTTTGTGAACAGAAGTGGAATTCAATGCCTCGTTTCGCCAGACTATACATTACGATCGCAATCATTGCCACTATTTTCCTGATTGTTGTCTTGTATTTACCAAAAAGTGAACCATTGATTGAAATCAATGATAAGAATCCGATTGAAAGTCCGCTTCATTTGAAAAGCGATGAATCGATCCATAAATTGGATAATCAATTGATTAAACCCTTAGATAAGAGTAAATTTGAAAACAATAATGACATTAAAGACTACACAACAAGTCATCAATTGTTGGGAACTATCGATAGTTTGTCTTTAAAAGTGTTTAAAGAATCGGTTAAAAGACATGAAACCAGTGAACAGAAGGCTATCGTTGAGGCGCTGAAGCACTCCTGGAATGCATATAAGGAGTACGCCTGGGGTGCAGACCATCTCAAACCCATCACTAAATCCAAACACAACTGGTTTAGTGTTGGCCTAACTATATTGGACTCATTGGACACACTTATAATGATGGGTCTCGAAGACGGTTTGTATTTAATAATAGTTTCGAAAACTGTATTGAATTGAATTGAATTTATGATTAATTTGTTTTAATTTTAAACAGAATTCAATTTAGCCCTCAATTGGATTAAAAATGATTTGCGTTTCGATATCTATAAAGACGTCAATTGTTTCGAAATGACTATAAGAGCTTTGGGTTTGAATTGATTTAATTATTTATTTGAATTGATTTTATTAAATGATTGGTTGTATTGTATGAATAGCCGGACTATTATCTGCTTATCATTTATCAAACGAACCGACAATTCTTATAAGGGCTGCCGATTTGGGCGAACGGCTTATCCATTGCTTCGATACACCAAAACATTTGGTGCCCTTCAGTGATGTCAATCTGAGAACAAAGAGCGCAAAGACTCCCAACTGGTCTCCCGACTCATCACTTTCTGAGGCCACGACTGTTCAGTTGGAGTTCAGAGATTTGACTTATTTGACGGGAATTAATAAATACGAGGTTTGAATGAAGTGTTCATTCATTCAATGCTTTAATATTTAAACTAAAATACATTTCCAAACAGAAACTGTCATTCCGTACGTCACAACACGTCCATAACCTTACGCTCCAAAGTGGCAAATACTTGCTTCCAATGTATATAAACCCCTACACAGGTATGACTCGATTTTGAAATTAAAGCCAAATTCTAAGAATTAAAATTGCATTTCAGGTCAATTCAGTAAAGGCACGATAACTCTGGGCGCTCGGGGGGACTCGTATTATGAATATCTACTGAAACAATACATTCAAACGGGTATTGAATGGCTTAAAGACGACTACATTAAATCGATAAACGAACTGATGAAACGTCTGGTGCGGACAACAAAAGGACCTTTAAAACTGACATTTATTGGTGAAATACTCCGGACGTCGAGCTATAGTGATGTTCACCCAAAAATGGATCATTTGGTTTGTTTCCTTTCCGGAACTCTAGCGCTCGGCTATTATCACGAAGTCGTCAAAGCGCCTAAAATCCGTGGCCATTCAGTGTCTGAAGACTCGCCATTCAATGAACATTTAGTATTGGCCGAGAAGTTGGGCCGAACTTGTAATTTCATGTATAATCTGACAAAAACGGGTAAAATATTCAATAAAGTGTTGGAAATGAAATAAAATTAAACAAAACAAAAATGTTTGTTTAGGTCTCTCACCAGAAATCGCATACTTCGATGAGACCGGGAATGACGACGAACTCCAGATTCGACCCAATGATTCACATAATTTGCTTCGGGTTTGGGATTATATTGTAGTTTATATTCAAGTCTTTAATAATAATTTTTTCTTCAAATTTGTTACTTTAGCCCGAATTTGTCGAAAGTCTGTTTTATTTATATCACATAACAGGCAAACCTATATATAGGGAGTGGGGTTGGCGGGTATGGCAGAAATGCACTAATTATTGTAAAATATATTGACTTTTATTTGATTTAAAAAGATATTCAAAGCATTCGAAAAGTATACGAAAGTAAGTTCGGGTGGCTTTACATCAATAGATGACGTGAGAAATCCGGATAACGTGAGGCCCAGAGATATGATGGAATCGTTTTGGTTCGCGGAAACCCTTAAATATTTATATTTATTATTCAGTGACGACAAGCAAATTGTCAGCAAATTATTAGATAACTATGTCTTCAATTCTGAGGGACATATACTGCCAGTTAGGGCTCAAAAATAATTTATTATTAAATTTATTGCAATATTTAATAATTTAATTCGATTTTTAAAAATAGAAATTATTATAGCATTTCAGGTGCTTTTATATAATTTATTATTTATTTGTAAAAAAGCATTTTTGCAATCATTCCTATGAAGTGCTGAATCGATAACAGTATCGCAACTAATCTTAAAAATGAGATATTTTTGTCTTTACATTCTATTAGTAATACTCGGAATAGAAAAATGAATTAAAGCTCAAAACATTTAAGGAAACCATTGTCTTTCGATTTATAGCTAACAGAAAACAAATTAAAATCTATTGTTTTAATTCATTTTATTACTTATTTTAACAAACATTTGGATTCATATTTAAGTTGTTGTTCATTAGCTTAGGGTTTCATTAAAATTAATTAATATATCCTATTCTTCCGCATAAGAGTGCACTTATATCTAAAAAGAAATTTTGATTGTCTTCAAAAACTGGTGCTCTTATATATGGCCACAATTGCATAACTTATGTGAAATCCACATATAATTTGCATCAATTTATTGGAATTAACCGGAAATTATTTTTTTCTCATAAATAATTTTAAACCTTGTATTTAGTTTAATTCAATGTCGATTGTGGTTCGGCTGCATTTTTATGTTGTAGTGAATTGCAGTCAAACACGAATTTTTAAACAAAAAAATTAACTATTAAGTTAAACTGTGTTTAAGCTTGGTAATTATAACTATACTAATGAGATCACTTACAGTTTGATCAATGTTTTAAATGAGGGTTTGAACAAACGATAAGTACTTTTAATAGTATAGATGTGATTACCCAGACTTAAACACAATCTATTGGCAGAAGTTATACGTAAGAGTCATAAGTATAAAGAATCTTAATTCGAGTAATGGTTGTTTTCCTTTATTGTCTGAAAATTCACCAAATGCTATAGAAAGGCGTTGTTATAGAAACACGTCTAACATATGAGAAATCACTAAA
>JAQFXN010000709.1:0-19208 GCA_034693365.1 Liacarus xylariae | reverse complement strand
ATTAATGAATAATAGGTATAATGAAGTGATTGCCAATTTCGGGGATTAACTCATTATTAATGTATTAAGAATTTAATAAAATTAAAATCAAAACAATTTATTAAATATCTATTCAATTAAAAACGTTATTACTGAACAATATATGGACAATGCAGTAAAGGCGTTCCTCCATGGATAAAAATAAAAAATCGTAGGTTTATATATAACAATGCTTTCCTAGAAAAATCTAAACTGGCGACATTTTTCACTACATGTTAATAAGTTTCATGAAAGAATTATCATGTGCAAGATAATTGAAATTCGCAGATTTTGAAAAACCCGGGATTAACACTTGGATATCATTAGTTATATAATATCCAATAATTTAAACTCTGTTTTTTCAAAATCTGCGAATTTAATAATCGTGAACATAGGCACAGACCCCATCGGATTATCTAGGAATGGGCAAAGATAAAAAAGTCAGGGGGTATATGGTACTTAAGATAAGAGCCTCAAAGTCGCAGAGGAGTATAGGGGTACCCATTCAATAGTAAAATTCTTCATCACAGGGGGGTATTTTGGTCATTTTCGGAGACAGGTTTGGGTATTTTGGCTATACCCCCTCCCCATTGCCAATCCCTCGGATTATCATAGGTTCCCATCCTATAGAATATCATAGGTTCCCATTCCATAGGTGATTCTCATCTCATAGAATTGTCATAGGTTCCAATCTCATAGGTGGTGAGGGGTGGCACAAACGAATTTATGCCATTCAAAAGCGGAAATAAAAAGTGTTACTTTTGTAATAGTTCCTAGGTTTAGTAAGCCTATATAGTAACTATATAGAAGGTATCATATGAATCATACTATTGATCTAATCATACATATATGATACTCTTTAATAATTATTCTGTAGGCCTATTTTGTGAGCAAACGGGGGCAAATTTAAACACTGCTGTACTGCATTATAACTACATTGGATTGATTTAAACTTTAAGGGAAAGGCTAGTTAGCTTTAATAGTGTAACTTTTATCTGCCATGAAAGATAGGAAATGAGGTAGAGGTAGACTGCTTTGTGTAATCATCCGATAGATTTCTTTATTGACTAAATTCATTGAATATCTTTATAAATTAGCTCAATGTTAAGGTATTTATTAACGATTAAAGCATTAGATCATAAACAGGAATAACCAATGTCTAGCAGTTTGAAATGTTACAGTACAGCAGGGGTAGCCAAGGAGGTATAGCCTAAATACCTCCTGAGTTTAAGATTTTGCAAAATGGCCCCTGACTTTTTGGGCAGCAGACAAAAAATTTGTTTTTACCTTTCTCCCCTCTTTGCATTTTTCATATTTTGGAATTTTGTATATCCTCTGACTTTTTGAGAACATTTTCTCAAAATACCCCCACCTATACCCTCTGACTCGGGTATTAAATAACCATTTTTATCAATTCATCAAGTATTGGCAAAATAAAATTTTCTATTTGTTGATATGCTTATTGTGTTATAAACTACTACTGACACTAACAATGTCTTGATCTTAACATATGATTCACATGATATGAATATCTGTCCTGGGCAAATGATTTATGCTCCATTTACGTGACATCTTCTATAATGCATTATCTTATAAGATTGATAATTTGCATCAGACTACTATTTTATTGATAAAGTGTGCATAGCTTTCACATAATATCAGCATTATTCATTAACCAATTTTAATTAGAATTTTAAATTTGAATGAAAGCGAAGATAAATTATATTACAATTGAATCAATTTTTATTTAAACCAAAAGAATGCGTTTAATAGAATAAAAATAAAAAACATTAGAATTTGATATTCTGTAAATCGAATTGAATCAAAACAAAGTAAAGGAAAATTAATGGATAGTAAATATTGTATAAGAGAAAGAAGAATAAACATTAAACTCAATGAATGACAATAGGAATTATCATTTGACATAAGTTAAAAGCAAAAGCGTTAGACTGTAAGCAATGGTTTTTTTAAATGTTTATCTGCGATCAGATTGTGTGCGAATCGGTGTGAATGATGGCTCAAAATGTTGAGCACAGGGCAGAGCAGAGAGACAATAAACATAATGGTTGTGTTGATGAATGACGGCTAAAAAGGGACAGTAATCACAATAATCACTATTATTGTTATTAAACGTGGTCTCAAACAAATATCGAATAACATATGAACACATACTGTGCCAGTTGTGTGGCTGCTTAGCCCTGGCATTAACTGTTAAGCCTTCGAACCGGATAGAGATGGTTGTAGTTATCCTACAGGAAGGACTGCATCCAAAATCAAGGTCTATAAAGGAGCCAACAGTCCCCGTCCACCACTGCTATTATACTAAACCGAGTGTGTCCTCCACTCACTGCCAATTGACAGACAGTTTATTTTAAATTCCAGAAAAAAGTTTTTTTACTTATGCCCAATAGGTATTGGGTTGCCATACAAACAAAGCACATGCATGTATGCCTGTGTGGTATAGCATTTACTTAACAAAATCAATTTTATTATTCGTGAGTCGATTTCATAAATAACAAAACATAAAAACAGAAGATATAGAGAAGAATAAAATGAATGCGTTTAGTGTTGTCTCAAAATAATTTATGATTTTGTCTGTTTGTTGAACTGAAATTTTAATTCAATGCTTTCTAAAATATGTTTTGAGTTGAATGTTATGAAAAAAATTGAGTTGAATTTATTGGTGTTGTCGGAGAGCAATATTCACTTTTGAAAGAACATTCAATCAAAGCTTATCGCTATCACTGATCGGCAAATATCTGTTAGATCTATGACAACAATCTTATTAAGAATGCAATTCTAGACTTAACTATGTTTTTTAAAAGTGCTTTAGTTATGCTCTTAAGTATTACTATTCAGCGAAAAAACAGGAAAAAATTGTTGAATGGGTGAAAATGTTGGCACTGGCACTGCACACAGCAAAAGTCTCCTATTTTGATGAGCCATAACCAGTATAACACGCCAGGAAGCACTGGAAACACTGGGAGCCCTCTTTCCACACAGGAATATCTTATGTGAAAAATATGGACATGTATATAGCAAATGGCCCGATTCTAATGCTTTAAAACAAACCAAATACTAAATTTTGAGGCGCAGTAGTGCACCAAAAGACACAACTAATGCAAATGGAGACCAACTTTCAGCATAAAAATGAATCATTCGGTTAAGAAAAATACATAACAAGAAACTCTGTTTGCATGTAATTTATATACAAATTTGTTTATAATTTATATATAAAGACTTGAATAGAGCCTTAAGAAAAATGATTATAAGCTCACAAATAGACGAGACTTAAATTGTATAACAGATATTGTATATCATTTGTCGGCGGTTTTACTCTTAAAGCGTTTATTTTGTGAAAATTCTAAATTACATAATAAAACATCTAAATAATGAACAATAATGTCTTCCCATTAAGGCTTAGTGTGTGTTCTCATCTCTAATCAATTAAAATCAAGTGTTGTCTGAATGGCATCACTCATAATAATGAACGATAAGATGGAAACAGAATTTTTTTAGGCTAAAGGAAAATATTTACTAAGATTAAGGAAAGCTTAGTGTGAATTATATTTAATAAGAAATTATATTCACTATTCGGATGAGTTATGTGTAAGGAATGAACTGAAAGTCTTAGGAAATTCAAATTAAATTTATTGATGTAAAACAATTTAAAACAAATATGGAGTATAGCTCTGCAAACATTGAATCAATATTTATGTCCTAAACCAAAATTATTAGACATGGAGTTTATGCTGATATAATTTACATGGAGACGAACTTTTATAAGTTAATTATAGTGTAACTCAATATAAGAGCTCTTTTTCTGCAGATATGTTGCATATAATGTAAATATATTTAATGCAAAATTCGATTCGGTTTTCGCGTTTGGTCTGAAATAAAAGATTTAGAAACGAAACGAATTGTTAGACCCGAACCAGAACTGAACAAACAATTGTAGATTTTTGGACAATAGAATCGGACAATAAGTATATTAGTTTAGGTAACACTACTGCTATAACATTACAGTAGATTTGAAGCAAAGCTGATATAATATTTCTGGTGACTCATTGGACTCAAAGAGGGGATATAATACCAGTACCCATAGCCATAGCCATAGCCATAGCCATAGCCATAGCCATAGTTGGTGTAAAAATATATACCATTTGAGCGTTAGTGTGGCTTAAAAACTCTTAGCACTGTATGAACGCCAGATGCTTAACGCTCCCGAAGAGCTGACAAATAAAATAAAGTGAGTTGGAGTTCGGCCGCCAATAAGTTAGGCATACATTTAGCACTGGAGTAGTGATGAGATGAAGAGATGCACTGGTGATGAACTTTAAAGCAACTCTTATATACAGTACTCCATAAATAAAGAGATAAAATTTATTTTGTGAGTTAAATCTCGCACTCATTAAAAATTTCTGCTTTTGAACGCAACAGTAGTTCTAATTATATTTGACTTTAAATTTAAACTTATTATTATAAGAGAAAAAACAAATAAAAAAAATTATTTATGAGTTTTCATATGCATTAGTAGTAAATATTTTGATTTAAGTTATGTATAAATTATTCTTATTATATGAATCATAGATCGACTCCATTGGGAAACAAATGATTAAAGAAAAAGTTTCGTTCGATATATTGTTCGATGATTTTCTAGTATTTGTGTAAAAGTTTTCCCAATCATTGGCTGTTTGTCGGCTCAGGGCTGACAAAACTTTGATCTTTAATTCCTCTACTGTTTGTCGAGTGCGTAACGCAACGCCAGTTTGTATTCAAATTCAGTTCTTTTTCTCCTCTCTATTTGCCCCTCAAATAAATTTATAGCAATCGCTGCAAATATTGGACGGCATATCAAACTGAGTGAGAAATTGAATTCAATTTACATTAAATACTGTTGAGCTAATGGCATAAGAAATATCGCTTTTTTTGTTTCACACCAAACACTCACAACACTTCATACGTCTCTCCACTTCTAGTTCTGTAGTGTATTGAGTGAACGACTACTTAAAATCACTTTTGCGAGAGAGTGCGGGTGTTTTGTCCGAATTACGGCCCATTGCCTCAAATTGCAACTCTTGTCACATATGAATCATTTTTCAATATAGTCTGTGCTATACTTAACTAAATTCATTGAATATTTTGTTAAACGCTTATAAATAAAGAGAATTCGAGTGAATTTTAATTTTTAAAACAGGAAATTAAGCCTATTGTGCAAAAAGTGCTAATAATTCTACAGATGAAGTGAAACTTATAATTATCTGTTTAAGGGGTTGAGTGCCTCGAATGGAAGAAAAGTTAGTTTTGTTTAATTTGTTTGTCATTAAAAATATTACTATATTTAGACGATTAGTAGTGAAAAATTAATAATTCTTTCTCACAATATTGGTATTACAATAAAGATATTGTCTATTATTTTATTATTAATAATATGATAGGCATTGTGCCAAACGCTATGAGAACTATATTCAAACTCTTAACTGACAGGAAATTGTTTATTTAGGAAAGAAGTGCACAGCTATGCAGACCTCAGACCTCCATTGTTAGTGTTTCTGCTAAGAAGTATTTAAGTATTGTGGACTTGTATACACTTCCAAATTTGTGAACGAGTGTGGGCTCACCAGACCTATCGACTAAATTACTGATTCCAATCTTAAGTATCTCACGAGCGCTTACAGTCTCCTCGTATAAGAAGATAGTCTCTAAGCTTAATGTGAACGACGGAACACACAGTTTGTCCAACAATTCATAAATCATGTCTAAAATTATTCCTATAATAATTCATAACTAGTGTCTTAGCTCTAAGAATGATATTCTTTTTCCACAATAAATATTATTTTTTAAAAATATTTTTCATTTTCAGAAAATCTTTAAACTAATATTTTTGGTTTTAAACCAATTAAAAACAAACACTTAATTTAAAATTCTTGTTTAAACAATTTGTATGAATCCAATTGAAATATTGACACATGAATTGTGCAACAGCTCTAACGGTATCGTAGAATGAATTAATAATTATGTTTATACGACTAACGGAGGAATTTTCGATATATTTCTTAAAAATTTAATGAAAGATAAAATAATATCAAAATCTGTGTATAATTTAAATTAAACAAAACAACAAAACAAAGATTTCTGATTGGGTACTCAATAATGTTATTCATTATATTGATTAACGCACACAGAATGCACAGGTATTATATATGCAAATCCCTTAAAGAGATAAAGATTGCTGTATTGATTCGCATCTGAGACCACAACTAAAAACAAGGTCTAAAAAGGAGCCAACCGTTCGCTAAATGCTATTGTCCTCCACTCCCTTAGAAATGACGGACAGTTTATTTAAATTCCAGCAGAAGTTTGAGCAAAAGTTAAATTCTGCCCATTGGGGGGCATTTGTCTGTATGGGTCTGTATTGGTCTGTATGGGTCTGTCATACAAACAAAGCATATGTGACAAAGATTTTAAAAAGATTTAAAGCATTTTCTTAAACAAAATCAATTTTATTATTCCGGAGTCGATTGAATAAATAGCAAATGCAGCACAAGTACGTTGGGGTTGGGATAGGTATGAGGTATTTGTTTGGACAGGAAGGGGAGAGAGAGAGAGAGGGAGAGAGAAATAGTAAAAATTGTCACATGTCTTACCTCTTTCTTCAATCATTTCAGAAGAATGAATGACAGTATAAATGATAACAAATCCAAAAATAAAGGACAAAAACATTTTTATGGCTTTTAATCAGTTTTTTAACATAAGAGAAAAGTTTTAAAGATCACAGAAAACACTGATTTAAAAGTTTTAGTCAAACATTTGATATTTAGGACGAAATAAGTTGAATATCGATGTAAAAAGTTGTGTGCAGTTTAACCAACAGTGCGACCGACTCTTCGACGCTTACATGAGATTCTAAACCCGATTCTCAAGTGAACGACGACTCTATGCTTCCAAACTAAAGATATTCATTGAATAGAGTGCAGAAACACTGTCTCCGAGACACTGCCATCTGGAGTGACAGACACTTCGGTAATAGTTTAGTGATGTTCTGAAATTAAACACTAAATTATTTTATAACTTATGTTAGACTACTCTTTATGTAATCTTTGAATTGACTGAAATTAGACATTAAATTCAAATCAATATTTAATTTTTAAGAATAAAATCCATTATTTGTAAAAAAATCAATTATTTATTAATAAATTACTCATTAATTATTAATAATTGTTATAATTTTATCATAAAATTCACATATCATTAGTGCACTTAAAACAAATGTTTGGATTTATATTCTGAGAAATAGAAAACTAATGAACTTCTAAACTGAAGAATAATTGTGTGATTCTCTTAAACTCAATTTAACTGAGACTATGAAAGAAGCACAAGAAGAAGCACTTGAGCTAAACTAAAAAAGCATTGAATAATTGAATAAATCATGAATTTCATCTCATTAGAAAACTTATTATTTGAAAACACCAATCGCTAATTTACATGATATTTGCATCAACTCTAAGGCACATTCATTCTTCACTATTAGATATAATAAACGTATTTCTGCTATAATTTAGAGCTCACTATTGATTTACTTGACTCAACACATATAAAGAATAGCGAACACAGGTTTGTGATCTTATTTTCATACACTTTAGTTCTCCAGTTATTCATATTTTTGTGCGTGTTTTCTGTCCATTAAGAGCTTCTTTCCTTAAAATATTCTTCTTTTCACCGAAAGAGCCCAACATTTCTTAGATTTTTACTAAAACATATTGTAGTTTTGTATGAATGAGGAGATTAAGGAATTTCTATATTATTTAAATAAATAAAATTTTTCATAAAAATATCTTATGATTGAAAATACAGCCAGGTGCCATTTATGCAAGTGTAGCCAAGGAGGAGGGGTATAGCCTAGATACTCCCCTGACTTCGAGATTTTGCGAATATCACCCTTGACTTTGTGCCGCAGGCCAAAAATTTGTAATTTTAACTTACTTGCCCTTGGCATATTTCATATTTTAAGGGATTATGCCTCTATACGCCCTGGAATTTGAGAAATTTTTCTCAAAATGTGTCACAGGTGGGTATACGGGGATATTTTTCAAATTTCTTCAGAATATAATTAAAAATGATGTAATTTAATAGAATTTCGACTTTTTTAAGAATTTGACAGAATTCACGCAAATTATTACATGATAAATTCTGTAAGACCCTAACAGAATTTGACCAAATTTAGCAAGAATTTGACAATTATTAATTAACATGTTTATTTAATGGTTTTTAATACAACTGCAATGCACTGAAATATTACTAAATTGCAGGGATGTGGAGGGGGAGTCCAGCCCCGAAGACCCTCCGAGTGTTTTTGTCACCACTATAGGCTCTCCGCGAGGTTAGTAATTCATTAATAGGGTAATTTTGAGTGATAAAAACATGTTTTTTACATACTGTAGCTAAAAAGGCCTTTTTAAAAAACCCATCCCGTAAACTCTTCCTAGCCAAAAATTGGCAAAATCCGCCATTTTACCTTCCCTTAGATCCCCACTTAAGCTCTCGCCGAAAAAATACCCCCTCCCCTTTGAATATTTTGAAAAAGGAGCTTACGACACAATTTCCTCTAAATTTGCTCAGGGTGGGGGTACTTCACAGAGAACCTATAGGTGTACTTGACGAAAATGCTAGGAGGGGGTAATTAGGGCTAAACTTCTCTTTCTGGGTGGGACCTCGTTTTTTCTTCTTCACAGGGTGGATTTTGGTAATTTTCCGGAGACAGGTGGGTATTTTGGCTATACCCCCATTGGCCACCCCTAATATCAACTCATTTTTATTTATTAAAACATTTACAACCAAAAGCCAGAGAGGAGTATAGAAATCTCAAAGTGCACAAGGACAAATTACGGATTAAAAAGATTCTTATTAGTGAAATGTAGTGAAATGAAAGATATTTTTTGAGATAAAAGTTTCATTAAAGTTTCGTGAGACTTTCACTTGAAAGCTTCATAATATTTCACTCTTTGCAACTATAAATTTAATCAATGTCACCTACTCCAGGAATGTCGGGAGAAGGGGTTTAGCCCCGAATACTCCATATCGTTTGAAGTCTGGACATTACCTTAATCATCTAAATGTTAAATGTGGCAGAAAAATTGAATAATTATCTACCAGGGGCACAAAATTGGGTTTAAAACCAATGTTGTTCTATGTCATTTCGAAAATTTGATAGCGTATATTAGCTTAAAGTATCCAAAAAATGACCAGAGGTTTAGAACTTGAAAGTGCTATATTTAAATCTCTATTAGATCAATTTATATATTATTTCCACTTTAGAAGAAAAAGGAGAATATAGATTCGTTTGCACCACTCACCCCACCGTCACTGCCACTACTGCCGCCCACCACCCAGTATCACCTTCACCTAGGAGATGGGAGTTACACTCCAAAAGATCGAATTCCCATTAAATCGATTCCCAAAAAGTCGAAAATATTTTTCCATTAAATCGATTCTCAAAAAGTCGAATTTTTATGAGAAAAAAGTCGCAAAAAGTCGAAAGCATTTTAGCAAAGAAACTCCTATAAATTTTTTGTTTAAAATACTATTTATAACAAGTTTATAAGAAGTTTAATTTAATAGTATTTTTAAACCAAGTTTATAGAGATGCTTGGTCGTATTACTATAATAGTAGTCTCCGACCATGGAACGGAACATTTATTCTTTAATATATTTAACTCTATATTTTAGATCCAATTCAATCCAATATTATTGTAGGGTATTTTAGGTATATTATTGTCTATATTATTGTAATTACACTGTAAGTACAGTTGATTTTAAGTAGGATTAAGATTATAGTTAACGAAAAAATTACTTGGTCATATAGTATTTATTTTTTCCGAATTATTTAAAAAAAATCGGACTTTTGGGACAAAATCTATTGTAATTGTATTTTCGACTTTTTGGGAATTCGACTTTATGGGAATCGTTTGGGATGGGAACCTCATATGAACTGAGAACCTATTATACTGCTGTGGAATGCAAACCTTCTACTGATAATCCTATGCAATGAAAGCTTCTTATAAGATGAGAACGTATGATAATCCTATAGGATGGGAACATATAATAATTCTATGAGGTGGAAACCTATGATAATCCTATGAGATTAGAACCTATGATAATTTAATGGAATGTGAGCATATGATTATTTTTCATGAAACATTTATTTTTATGAACATGCAGTTGAACCCCTTATGATTTTTCTAAGAAAGTGGAGATATACAGTGCCCATGAAAAGTTATATCCCACAAATGAATAGAACTACTACTGTAGTAACAGTAACTGTAACAGTAAAGTGGAGCATAAATTTTTTATGAGCACGGTATGTACTAAGTGTACGAAATATTTTAAAGCTAAGGCAGAAAATAACAATAGAGATGAAATTTCTAAAGTGGATATTGACCAATAGCAATGGCTATAAATTTTACCCCTTTGACATATCTAGTATTTATTCTAGAGATCTTAAAAACACCTTGAAAATGCATTTTTGTGTTAAATTGTTCAATTTTTGGACATTTTTTATTGCATAGCTATACCATTGAAGAAATATTTTCAAAATATGCCGTGTGTAATTCCCAGGTTGTGCTTCAGATTTTCACCAATGCACGTTATTCACTTATAAACATGTTTGTGATTGCTAAACAAGAGCAGCATCATGGTTTGTGAGTTAAGCAAAAAAAAATTTCAAATGTGATTTTTGAATTTAACCCAAAAACAATAGAGAAGTTAATTTTGAAAATTATTATTAAAATTTATTAATTTAGTTTCTCCTTAACATTTCTCTATAAGGATTATTTGTTTTTCTTATTATTTACAAAATGGTTCTGATGTAATTAATTGGTCTCAAAACTCAATTTTTTGTCAATTGTAAAAACCTGTTAACACGAATTGTTTAAAAGTTTATAGAATTAAGACGAGATGTGTTAAGGGGGTAAAAATTATATCCAATTCTAATGGATAATAGAGCTACAAATGGTTGTACCTTGTTGTTTTATGTCTTAGCTTTACTATTTTTCGTACAGCTATTAATGGTTTATTCTTGTTTTAAAAAATATTCCCACTTGGTCTAAATTTGGGTTTTGTAGGTTATAATTGAGTAATTTATTAGAACATTGAATTTTTCAGATTACTGTAACCCTGATCATTCTTAAAACATTTCAATTCGATTCAAAGTCTGGAAAATAGATCATGATGGGTATTGATATAAATAATTGTTTATTTGATTAGAAAAGCAAACCCTAAAGTATAATTTGAAGATTTCAGAGTCAATAATGATTTTATCTAAAAATTTATAAAATATTGTTTTATAAGACATTTTTAAATAATTTAGTCTATGAGTAACGATTGGGTGAATATTGAAATAAAAATATTAAAAACTTTATTATTAGTACATTGTTCTGATAACATCACTTGGTTTTCATCTCTAAATACTTTACTAAAGATAAAATGATAGAACTTCTCCCACTTTATAATAGAATAAACACAATCAGCAAATATGAAAAGTTAAACATAAAGTTTCTTTCAGAAAGTGTTTGTTCGAGGCTCTCATCTTATTTACAAAGCTCCCCCTTAATATTATAAATGTACTTATTGATTTTCAAAAATTATCATATTTTTTTTTGAAAATTAAATCAATAACGTAACGATGAGAAATAAGTGACCAATACTTATTACATGGGAAAGTATCCACATAAATAACATTGAGACTACAAAAGCTTCACTGCAATACATGAGATTAGATTGATATTATATGTGCACTAAAACTAATCTGGCCCCTTTTGTTTTGCAGAGAAAATTTTAGAGTTTCAATGTAATATTAAGTCTCCAAATTTACATAGCAGGGAGGGGTGACTTCACGAGAGAGCCTTTAGGGATCTCGATCAAAATCTTAAAGGGTATTCCCGGCTCTACTCCTCCCTCTTTGCCCATCCTAGAAAATACGTTTAAAATATTATCGAATTTGTACTTTTCAACTATGTATGTGTACATCAAATAAAATAAAATCTATGTTAAACTTTCAAAATATTTAAATCAATGCATACTTTACAGTTTTTTGCAAAACTATTTTAGTGTAGAATATATAATACTTTAGTATTTTTGATGGTACAATTAGTTGTAGAATTGATCTTCAATGATGAAAATGAGAATTGGTTATATTACAGTATTATTCCGATGTATAAGTTCTTCAAAGATAGAAAAATTAATATTTTTCAGTACATATTTTGAGGATTGTTTAAAGAAGTATGTTGTTAAGAACCATAAAATTCTGAATTCTTCCAGAATACAACATATTTTTTAGGCATTATTAAGTTTAAAAATTTCTTTAAGTTTAGTGAGATATCATCCAACCATTTATATATTTCTGATATTCTTTTTAAAAAATCTAAATTTTAAATTATGTTTCTATAGATTAAAATAAGAGTTTTTATACTAAATAAATCTTGAAAATTAGATTTTTTATTCCTTTTATAATTTGCTTCAAAACATAAAAATAAATATTTTGACAGATTATGATTAAAAAGCATAAAATTTTGTTTATTTCAAAATAAACTAAAAAAATAATAAAGAATTTGAATTTAATTAAGATATTAATTGATTCGTGAATTCTTTGATTATTTACAAAATTTATTAATATTTTGAAAGGTATTTCTTAACAATTAATTATAATTGAATTTTTAAAAATAAAGATAGAGTGCATGATATGATGGATGAAACTTATTCATGAATATAAGCATAACTATTAAGCAAAACAACAGTTGAATCTGTTTTTGTTGACTACTAGTGGGCCGTAGTTTATATACCTTTTCGTACGGTATTGTGTAAAAGGAATAAATTGAGAAAATAATTGTCTGACGAGTGAGTGAGTGAACAGATATGAGATGAATATTATAAATGAAAAGATGATGAATAGAGGTTTGGGTATAAAACCGTAACCAAACCCATCACTATATTTACGACTTTAATAAAAGTGCGTTTCGTATTACAAAAGTTTGTTTCGCTTACGATATAATAGTAGACATAGAATAAGAGAACAACAAAAAAATTCGACTAAAAATTCTCCCTTTTTTTCACTTATAATTAAACGGAAGTTAAAGTTATGCGACTTAAACAGTAGAGTCATCGATGGCTATGGTATGCAAAGTCATCACAACCAGACGACGAGTAACGACATGAAAAACATCTTTCAAAGTTCTGCTTCTCTTAACAGTGTTTCGAATTTGAGAAATCATTAATTAAGTCATTGCACATGAGTTCGAGTTAGGCTTAAAACTCACATATGTTTCACAACTAGACAGTCATTTCCACACATACTCTAACTGTAATGTTAGCTATAAATGAATATTTCAATTAAGTTATAAACTTCTCTAAAACATAAGCCATTGATAATTACATGTCTTAACTTTTAAATTACCTTAATTTAAAAGTTTTCACAAAATTAATATTAATTTTAAGTTATTTGAGAGCACAGGTCCATAGGTTTAAAATTTATCATCATATTAGATAAAACTTCAAATCTGTTGAAAAGTTGTTTAATTTAATAGAAATTAAGTCAAATGAATGAAAAACTATTCTATACTACAAAAGTTTATTAATGTTAGCGCTTGGAAATCAATGGCGTTTATAGTCTTATTCCCAAAACTCATAGATTTTAATTTATAATATAATCAGAAGAAAGTTTAATTCAAGTAATTTGAAAGCTATTCTTGCTTTTCATTTCAGGGCGTATTAACCAAAATTATTTTAATTATCAATAATAATAATAATACTTATCTGGATATTCAAGTTAAAAATTTATATCGTAAAGAAAGATTGTTTTAGTTAAAGCTAATTATTAGGTTCGAAGTAACTGGCTTGAAAAGGGTTGGAAAACAGTTGATTGGGAAACAACATATAATGTGGAGTAATATGAATTGCTAATTCTGTTGATAACATAAATTACATTAATAGAGATGATTAAGATTTATATCTTTCCAATTAGAAATTCAAACAAAAAATAAATTTTATTAAAAACCTTTTATCTGAATGACTGTGGGCTAAATTGGGTGATCGGCTGTAAATCGACTGATCCATGATTTTGATACACAAATTAAATGGAATTCCTTTTCAGAAAATTCCAAATAAAAGTCTGTCAGATCTGATTAACAAAACAACTGAATCGGTGTTAATTCAAAAAACAAAACTCTCGCTGAATAAGTCGCTCAATAGTTGGAAAATCATTGGAAAATTAATATATTTGTCTCTATGTCTGCACAAGACTTTGATTCATTTATAATCAAACCAATTTAGACAAGAATATTGAGATTAAGAATTCAATCAAAAGATAAGAATAGATATAAAATAAAATAAAAGCTAAACATAATTTTAATTAAATACAAATAAGAATAAGCAATAAATATGGAAATCGTCTCATAAATCGTTGTAATGCTTTATCTTCTATTCAAATGTTAATAAGAGAATTATTAAAATTGAGGTAAAGCTTTGGTCAGAATATTAATCCATTGCTTAATAATTGTTAGTGTTTTCTAGTATTTAATTGATTTTAAATGCGTTTCTGTCATTGAATTATTACAACAAAACTTGAATTTAGTTGAATTGAGAATCGACTCATTAATTACTATACATTCAAAATGAAGAAAAAAAACTAACTTTAAAGATAACTAACTCTTAGGTTAATAACTCCTGAAAATTCCGATAACTATTTTTAGTTGTTTTGCAATCAAAGAACACTCTTTGTATATAATAAACACAAAACATTAATTAAAATATTTTTCATCGTATTGTACTGTAATTTATTTTGAATAATCTTTAAATTTTTCTATTTTTAATTGCATCCCTTCTCTCAGTTTCTATTCTCGAAAATCTTCCCATTTATGCAACTCATTAATTGCAAATCAATGGACTTATGATAATTATATACTATTTATTATATAATAAATTATTATGAAAAATAACTAAATTTCCATTACTTATATGTAAATTTCAATTTAAACATAACTTTTATTTCAATTCAAAAAATATCTTTTGCAAATGTTTTAAAATTATGCATTTGTGTCAAACATTCTTATTTCGTATAATTTATAAATATTTTTTTATGAATATTAATTTGAACTTGAATTCAAAATAATCTTAGGCTTGAGTTTCATCTTAAGGAAAATATATTTTTCTATCACACATAGGATTGGGAGCCTGTTTTGACGATTAAGAGATTCCTATATCAATTATCCGTTTTTTAGAAAATATTTTGTGTAATTAGGATTTGAAAATAAACTGATGAATAGCTAAAAAAAGTTTATAACTTTAATACTCCATTTAGCCCCTACTCTAATAATTGTCAGAATCTGTTTCAACACATTTAAGCAAATCATTTTCAAGTGAAGCACTTTTTTTACATAGTCTTAGATTTGAGAATTTCAATCTTCATATGTTTAAGACTGCAGTCCTCATCATTTTTAGCTTATATTATATCTAAAAATACGTCTAAAATGAGAAGATATCCGACTATAAGTTACAATTAGAGTGAAAGGAAAGTATTAAATTTAGAAATAAAGTCTCGATTTTAACTAATAATTCAAAGCGAAAAAAACTTTGTTAGCCCTTGGAATTTAGATCTCTAACCCGTAAGTTATAAGTTATAAGTTATTTTAGATCTGCTATGGATGACTACACTGTCATAAGATTACATTTTACTAAATCTCAAGAGAAATGAATAGCTTTTGTTTAAAGAAAATACTGTATTTAGCTTTTTTATGCTCATTGCAAACGATTCAATGCATTGACATAATATTGATTTTTAAATATATATTTTTTATAGAAAGGACACAACTTTTTTGTTGTATAATTGAGAAAAATAAGGAAAAAAGATGGACATAAATATGATTTTCCAAAGTCATGAACTTCATAAATCGAGAAAAAAACAAAAGTAGAGTTTATTTCCAGAGGAAAACTTGGAATCAATTTGTTATCTGTTTTCAACATTTTATGAATTTATTGAAGCAAAAAAAACAAGAGTTAAAGTCATCAATCGATGTCTAACTGGTTTATAACACAAACTAATCGCTTAAAAATCGATATAAAATTGCAATAAAACTAAAATGAATTTTAAAAATGCCTAAAGATTTTATTAGAAAGAAATTATTAATAAATTCTTATAGATATTCAAACATTTGTGCAGTGATTTTGTTTAGAAAATAATATTTATGGAGTGTTGAACAATACGAAACAGTCACTGATCTTTCTAAACAATTCTCAGCGCAAATCTCTTTTATTCTTATTTTTCGAGACAATAGTGAAGTAAATCTTAACGTTGAGATGGCATTAGATAAAAGCCAGATTCAAATCTGATATTCTTAACTAAACTTTTTCTTTTTATTTCGGAAATAAGAAAAACTATTCTTAAACGTTATATTTAATAGAAATGCAGACTCTATTACATTAAACATGTACTTAAAAATTGTTATTATAAGAAGGAGTGAGCAAGGGTGATATAGAAAATATATAAAATAATTTAATCTCCTCCAGAATTTTAAGAAATTTAAAAATACCTTCGTGATTTTCTTCTCCAAAAAATTAGTAAACACTTAAAATTGTCAGATACAATTTGTGTTTTTAAAATTAATTTTTAGCTCCAAAAACAGAGTACACCTCAATTACCATTTGATTTGAAGGTAAGAAAAACAACACAATAATTTTGTGTGTTTGCACTTAACGGGTATTAAGAATAAATTCATATTCATATACCAGGGGTCGCCAAGTGGGTATAGCCTAAATATCCCCGCTGAATTTGATATTTTGAAAAATACTCACCCTGACATTTTACGCCTCAGGCAAATTTATTTTATTTTTACCTTACATTATCTTACCAATTGCATTTTTCATATTTTGAAATTTGGTGTACCCTCTTGGCATTTTGAGAAAACTTTCTCAAACTACCCTCCTCTATACCCTCTGATTTAGCAAACCCTGACTTAAACAATACTTGTGTGACATTATAACGTTTCTGGAGGAAAATGAATGAATGCTTGAAATATAAATGCAGACTTTTTAATATGAAAAAAATACGAAGAAAAAAGAGTATATAGATTCGTTTGCACCCCTCATCCACCACCTTGTATTAAACATTCGATATTTTCTAATATTTGTTCAGTAACTAAATTGTTACTATTATATTATTTATAACTTTTTGTGATCATGTATAACGCGCACATTTAGATAAGACACACACATAATTCTCTTTTTTCATTAGAGACGAGTCTTATTAATGGGACTTTAGGGTAATTACAGTTCCCTTATTAAAAGATTTTTATATTATCAATACATGTATTAAACAACTTGAATGCCTTCTCATTTGTGATTTATGATACTCTGCCAATTAACTTACCGCGAAGTTGTTTATAGAGCTGAAAATAATAACCATTATTTTCCACATAAAATATCCAAATTTTCTATAAAAATCTATCCTTTCACATTGATGATACCACTATAAAGCCTAGCTTGCGCATTGCACACGCTTGGGTCTTGTTTTAATTAACTTTGTTTGATATAATCAACTGAGATATTTTAAAACCAAAAGAGAATCCACCTGTGCTACTCATAAGTATTGAACTATGATTTTGATTCTCTTTTAGTTTTAAAATGTCTCAAATAATATATTCGATTTGCAACCAAAACGTGAATTAAAAATAATCTTTGTTGACATGCAATTCAAACTTGATATAAAACCAGATGATTATGTAAAAGGATATCTGAATTTAGATTATTAAAGGAAAATTATTTTCGTCCAAATTGATTGATTTATAAGTAGATATTGGAACAAATCATTTGAAGTTCAATAAAAATATATAACTTTTTAAAAATGTGTCGAAAAACTATTATCAGTTTAACGGTTCGGACAAATAGATTGAAATATTTTTTAAAAATTTACCTCAGAATTTAGAAACTTCATGGAAGCATAAACATGGATCTCACTTGTCAGTGACATTTGTTAACTTTGTTGTGCAAAAATATTCTATATTTAATTGAATCTAATTTATGACTTTTTGTAATATTTAATTACAATTTGTGGACAATCCTATTACGGATGACTTGAATCAACGAAATCAGATGGTATTTTGAGAAAAATTTCCAGAGGGTTTAATGTTTTTCTAAAAAATTTTAATGAAAAAAGCATAGTAAAAATAAAGTAAATTCACCGCAAGGGAAGTAAATTCACCAAAAGTGCTAGGGAAATATTTATTCATTTTTAGCTAGTAGCATTCAGGTTTTTTTTCGTGATTTTATCATGTTTTGTCAAAAATATATAAAATTATATAAATATAAAACATCAGAAAATTAAGCAAGAAAGAGCAAAATAAAAAACATAGTTAAGATTTACTAAATTAGGCGAATTAGCAATAGCATATCTTATCTTCCTTCAAAGTCCAGATGATTTGATTTGAATCGATAAAATTGTTTTTTCATCAGTTAATATTTTTTAATATTAATAACTTTTATTCTTATTTTATTTTAATATTAAGAATTCCTATTTTTCATTTGAATGCATTCGGATAACTAACTGCATAAAAGACCGCAATGTGTTTTGAATTGATTGTAAAAAGTCAAAGTCAGCAAAAATTAAAACCAAGTTTGGCAGAAATACGCTTTAAGATCTTCACTGCATTATACAATTGCGAACTGTTTACTATAAGTACTGTTCTGTGATATTTTATTCGAGCGCATTAAATAAAACAAATTCATCTAAATTAAATCTAGTTCAACTAAATTAAATTCAGTTCGACTAAATTAAATCTAATTCAATTAAATTAAAACTAATGCAACTAAATTATTTTAATCATTTACATATTGTTTGTATTTCATTATTAAATATTTATGATTAAACAGTAAATTTTTTCAGTGTAATTAAATTTTTTGTTAATGTTTTGTTAAATTTTATGTCCCTAGACATTTCAAAGCGCTTGAAAAAAATCACAGTGTAAATTTACCTTATATTAGAAAATTTTATTGATCTACAGCAAACTTTAAACAGAGTATTAAAAAAATGAATGTAGCTTATGTTTTGCCCAGATTAAAACTGAATAGAGGGCATTTATAATACAAATAATTCGTTACTTTTTTGTAATTAAAAAATATAATAAAGTATTTTTGACTTTATCTCAATT
>JAQFXN010000708.1:0-19208 GCA_034693365.1 Liacarus xylariae | reverse complement strand
ATACATCAATTGCTTCAGAAGGAAGTGTTCGGCCATAAGATTGATATACAATGCACTCAATATATAGTGGCTATACTTGAATACATCGCTGCAGACATTTTCCAATTGGCCGGTCATTACGTGAAGAATATCAGACACGAAGAGATCACATGTCAGGACATTAAGGTATATAAACATGCATTTAGTGAATCAGCGCTTAATAGACATCACTGTCTCTCTTATGCTATCTTTCATTCTCTCCCCCTCTCCCTCCCTCCACCCTATCCCTCCCCGACTCTCTCACTCATACATTAGTTAATTGGTTCATTTTGTCACCCCTTAACCTTTTGGAGTGGGGTTTTTGTAATTATCAGTGCTATTAATCTGCATTCTTCCCACTCCCTTCCCCTACCATAGTCTCAACTCCTGCCAGAGTTACCCCCTTTCGATTGCACAACCCTTTTATATCTATGTTTATTACCTATCAATGCCTGTCGAAAGGATAGATCTAACCCATGTCCAGGGACATGCATATTCAGATGGGCACAGGTGTACATTCAGCTAGAGGTTAGGAGCAGGTGTTGGTTGATCTGAATCAAGTGAATACTGTAGTATTGAATAGTCAATGAATTGTTGTTACTTAAGCACAATTTCAACTATTTTAGTAATAATTTAACCAAATTTGGCCAATCATACAAAGTATTCTGATGATTTTTAGAGAACTAGCTCCTATTTCTTTTTTTTATCCTAGACTACATACCTAGATCATTGCTTCGATCATCAATTCATAGATCGCAACCTGACGTTCCCCATCCCTGTCCATTAAAACTAACAGTTAATTGTCTAATACTTTGCCTAATCAGTAAAAGACTTGCTATTATTCACTTTCAAACACCCGCATATCCTTCATCTCCCCCTCCCTCCCAATCGCACACTTACCCTAATCACTGTTCGATTGTCTAAAACCAATCCTTTAAAAAACAAAAAAATAAATTTCCATTTAATAACACAAAACCCCTTCTATTTATGTCTACAATTAGGTCGCTATGTGTGCGGACAAAGTCCTAATGGATATGTTCTATCCGGACGACGACGTGAGCCTAAACAGCAATATTAACGAAGACCTGTGCGAACAGAAGCGGCGGACAAGTGTGACATACGATGAGATCGTAAAGGATTTAATAAAAGAAGAGAAACTATTTATACGAGACTTAAATCTAATAATCAAAGTATTTAGGGATCCATTCGTTAAACATTTGCCACAAAAAGAATTGGAGAAACTCTTCTTCAATATCGACGACATCTATGACTTTAGTGTCAACTTCTTGGGCTCAATAGAAGACGCACAGGAGGTGTCGGAGGACTGCTGTCCGCCGGCTATAGGCGTCTGCTTTGAGGAGTTGGCCGAATGCGCCGAATTCGATGTCTACGAGAAATATGCATCCGATGTGATGTCCAACTCCTGTAGGGACAGGATTCAGGTGCTGTTGGCCGACCCGAAACTGGCGGCCAAACTGTCGACTATAGGCCACGGAATGATTCTGGCGCTCAAATACGTTCTTCCAAAGCTACTCATTGGACCCGTATATCACTGCTTCTCATACTTCAAATACATCGAACTCTTCAAAGACCTGACCACTAGTGATGACGACAAGGAGTCGTTCGAACAGGCGGAGGGCCTATTGGCGCCACTCAAGAACGATTTGGAGCGGGTCTGCAAACGCAATACTAAGCCAGGTCTGTCTCTCTGTGTGTGCTGTGCTGTGCTGTTGGCTATGCTATTCATTTGGATTTTGATTATGTAGTTATGTATTGATTGCATGCAATTGTCATATCTATTATCCATTTTCTATCCACTTATTACTCAATGTTAAGTCCTGTTTAAAAAAGGTTTAAGTCAGTGATAGCCAGGGATAGTAGCGGATAGAGTGGGGTCAACTCTTACTTTATCCCCTGATTGTACTGGATTATGCTTAAATTGAGCTATTTATTAGCTTGCATTTCTCATAGAGAATATATGTCACCATGTCTAAAATATTAATATTGCTTAAATTAACATGTGAATATTTTTTAAAATTATACTGTATATTGCAAAAATGTACCAGTATATGATAAATAATTAGGCCAGACTAATGATAGGGTCAAAATGCCCCTGATGGTCGAATTATCACATTGTAATTTGAGAAAGAAAATGTTCATATCTTATGTATAGTTTTGTAGACTCTCCTAAAGATTATATTCTTATTGCAAACATGGCGGATTATGCGGTGTGAATATTCTGTGCAAGCTTGCTTAATTAAATACATATTCTTTGCAAATCTGTTAGTTTAAGTTCTAATGACGAAAATGTTAGTGCAATTTATGATACTATTTGGCAATTAATGTTAAGCTACTTAATAACTCCAGTGTTGCATATATACTGGATATTCAACTCCACTGATAATCACAGCCTTAGGTATAGATTTATCCTAATTAATATTGTTTTATTTATGAGGATTGGTGTGATTGCTAACCTGTGAGAATAGCAAATGCAACAAGTGACTAAGTTGATACTATCTACCAGACACAAGTGTAAAATTTTTAACTAGATGATCTCAAAAAAATTGTGTTTTGAAAAAAAAAACTGGATGACATTTTGCCTTAGTTGAATTAACGTTTTTTAAAACGTTTATATTTTTACTCTTGCTCGTTCATATTGCTACCACCTTATTCATTTAATAAAACCATATGTTATAGTGAGCATATCCCGACGAAATAAGTGATAATTTTGTTTTAATATTACATTTTAACAAGTTAATCTCGCAGATCTCTTATATCAAATTGATGCTTAAATATTCAAGTTTATATGAATATTTATTATTGATTTATTAGATTCAAAGTAACTTTATTACAAATCTATTAATATGTAAATAGAGAAATGATAATTGAACATTAAGTTTTCACTTAATTCTAACATTTAAATAACAGTGTGTTTATTTAAATAACAGTAATGGAATTTTTTTTGTTATTGCTATTTGTTTCCGACGAAATTTATTCATATATTATTAAAAGAGGGTAATTAAGCTTCAAATTGATATAAGAGATCTGTGCGATTAATTGTTAGTTTATATAAAAACAAAAGCATCATATTATCTCTTATTTTAGTAGATTGAGCACTAAGTGTTTAAAGCACATTACCCATATCAATTTGACCATTGCACCTACACCGATAGATATAAAAGGTGTTCATGAAAATGCATGAATATAAGTAAAGAATTGCCATTGTTGCTATTAAAAAAATTTTTGCAAGAGCTTTTGGAACATGTTATTACAAATTAGATTAAAATTATTTTTTTTCTCTTGATCTTAACTGTTGGATCGGATGTCTTTTGATTTTAATCATTATTCTATCCAATTGATAGCACTCCAAATGGACTAAAATAAGGCTTTTGACTACTTTTTTTAAATGATTGCTATCAGACATAACTACCAATATTTTATTTTATTCATTTCTTTTAATAGTTCTCTGATTTTTTCATCTGATTATAAACTCGTCACAACTTATTTCTGCACAAATAGTATACAATCTCTTAGTGTATTTGCTTAATGTTTTTATATTTGAATAATCAGTGAACGACAACTAAATAATAGTTTGAATCAAAACTGAGTCATTCATAGAAATTCTTTATAACAATTTTTTTTGTCTTATTTGTTATAGAGAGTAAGTTTCCAGTCATTGATAGTCATATATATTAACATTAAGGCAAAGCACCAAAAGATATTCTACTATGTATGCAGAAATAAATTGTAAAGGGTTTATGTCATTTTTAATGGAAGCTTAAGTTCGAAAAATTCATAGCTCTGTATGTCTTTGGGGCCAAGGATTGAATGCCTGCCGTTTTCATTATATCTGGGATCCTTTTTTGTTAATAATGTCAGAGAGTGTGATTTTGTAATGAATTGTTTAGAAATTATTTGCATATTTTCAAAAGAATCTAGCATAAAAATTTTAGCAATCTCTTTAAAAAAAACTATTTTGTTATTCATTATTTACTCTGCAAAATTTTAACATAAAATTTTGTTTCATTTTAAAAAAAATTAAAACAAAAATCTAAAATAATATTTGTTAGAATATTTTGAGAATTAACTAAATTCTCTAAATAAATGAGCGAGAATTTCAAAATCTAGTAATTGACAATTCAGTTTTTGTTCAAACCAAGTTTTCAATTATTCACCTTTGCCAGAGTAGATAAATTCGATAATATTCCGGTTTAACCTTAGGCCGAGATAAGTGGTACTTGTGCGATTACTAATGCAATTGTAACATAGTGTAGTTGAATGGACAAGTTTAACATGATATTACTTTAATGGGAAAGAGTTTGTGCCCCCAAATCATTAAACCAGTGGTAGCCAAAGATGGCCGAGTCAGGGAGGTATAAGTGAGGGTGTATTTCGGGAAATTTTTCTCCAAAGGTCAGCGGGTATACATAATTCTAAAATATGAAAAATGCAATGGGGGTGCATAGGAGATGCGGATATTTTGGGAAAAATTTCTTTGAAAATGCCAGAAATGAGCACAACAAAAAAAATTCAAAAGGGGGTGAAAAGTAAAAATATCATCTTAAGCTTGAGAAATCAGTTGTGTATTTTGATACTATTCGTGTTAGATGTATTTTTGAAGTCATATGCGCTCTACCCACTCCCCTCCTCCATAGCTAAGTATAATTACAGATTTTTTTTGTTGCAATATCTCCAATGATTGTCCACATTGTCCACAGTTTTACAATTGAAAGTAGTTCCCAACCAATGTCACAATTGGTAGTGTTTGTATCTTGCTTGTGGACCAGCAATTAATTTGTGTTTTCTACTTTAAATTGTGCTGGCACCATACCCACACTGCCAGTAGATAGCGCATCGATTGTGGCAATGTGAATTATCGTTAGAAATATTTCGTTTGTAAATTGTTACTTTTTATAAAAATAAATAAGCATGAAATTAAATTAAAGTGTTCACACACAACTTAAGTGCCCCCGTGTCCACCCCTGACAAAATATATTTTACAGTATACAGTAGAATGTTTTTTAAAATGCAACATATTGCTATTTTACTTTTATCTAATCAGAATTTGACAAAATTATATAAAAAAAAGTAGACAATTATGCCACAATCAGTTCTTACCCTGCACTCGACAATGTCAAGTCACCTATAGAACTGGAAATTCCTGTCCAAAACTGAACTTCTGACACCTATGACAACTAAACTTCTGACTGAGTCTGTATGTATGCAGCGGTTAATTACTATTTTTGATGAGATTCAACAGAAATAATAGACAAATTTCAATAAATTATATAGAATACTCCCAAGTCGCCATAGGTAGAGGTACCTCGTGAGCGAGCATGTAGCAAACACTTCCTAAATCACATGGGTATTCCCGATTGTAAACCATCCCTGCACAATCGTCTACACATTTTAATAAACACTAGGGTTTGTTAGATTAGTCTAGTTCGATTTTTATTAGTCATGCATTTGCAAAAGTACGGCTTTGAAACGTGAAAAATCAAAATACTAACTGTAAAAGATAAAAGAAGAAATTAATGAAATTTAAAATAAAGATGTTATACTTTAAGGACGTCCACATTTTTAAAAATATTTTTTTAGCCACTATCCCTCCCTTAATCCACATAAGTCCGTATTTGTATAATATTATAGTTATTATTGTTAGGGATGATCAATAGCCATAATACCCACTGTCTCTGATTACAAAAAGAAATACCAACCCTGCCTATAAAGAAGAAAAAACGTGGTCCCCCTCTAGAAATTTTAAAATATTATGTATTTAAAAATATAACTGTCTAAATTCTTAACAAAAATAACAGAATTTTGTCAAATTCTGTCAAGTTTTTACAGAATTTACCATAATTTGCCCGAGTTTTGTTGAATTTAGTCGAATTTTTTTTAATCAGGTCATTTTTAATAAAATTCTGCAAAAATTTTACGATTTCGAAATACTCTAAACTTTAAAGCAAAAAAGTGGGAGAAAAGCTAAAATGTCCATGTTGACATTTTCAAGTCTGAACTACAACTCCGTGATTATAGTCCACTTTTGAGCTACTCCTCCCCCCCCCTATCTTTATAGATACCCATAAAATATCGTACGCTTAAAATAAATTCTTTTCATTTATTAATAATTGAGGGAATATGTGTAAAAAGCGGCTCCGGCAATGACATGCACTACAATATAAAAAGGACTAAAAGTTCATAAAAATAGTGTTGAATTAAAAAAATGTCTTAAAATAGTATTTAACATTGTTTAAGGTCTACTATTGGATATGTTAAATGAATTATTCATATTCTTATTTAATTAATTGCTAATAAATTATTTTTAATATTCACTTAAATTTGGTTTGAATTTATTTGTTTCGTTTTCTAAAAGTACTGTTATATTGAAAGCATAAGATTTGACCAATGTATGTAAGCGCTTGCATATTGCCGGAGCCGCTTTTTGCACAAATTCCCTCAATTATTCATTCTTTCCTTTCTTTTTTTTGTGAAATTTGCAAAATATACAGTAGTGAACACAAATATATTATTTAATTTCTATTGAAATAGCAGTTGAATTCATTTTTATTACTGAATAAAATTTTTCTTTTTCAACATATTTTTTATTTTTTTTCAATTATTGTTATTCAAAATAGAAAAGACAAAATTGACTATGAAAAATCCCCTCTTCTAAAGATTCTAATCTATTTATGTCCTAACATATATATATATGATTGCATGTTTAGTTTTAAAGGAATTTTATTCTACATTTATATCTAACTGTCTGTTGTCATTAAATTCGTATAGAATTTTAAAATTGTTTGTTATTGAAGTATTTATTAATTTATATAACATAATGCACATCATATTCCAAATACCTGTCCGAATACCAGAAACCATAGTTAGCTGTCTGAATATTTTACACGGGTGTGACGCCAAGGGCAGGGCTAATGGCGAAATACATTTTGAGAAAAATGTCCCTCTACCCCTCTGTCTCGGCCGAACTTGTCTGCCCCTGATATTTTATATCTATTCTATTCTTATTTCATTTATATTTTTTAGACCCTTTGAACTCAAGTCTTGTGTATATTTTAAGTTCTGTTGTTTTTGGATTTATTTTTTTCGGAATTTTTTTAATTTGATTTTTTCTCACGATAATTGTAATGTAGGTATATTACAATAAATATCAAATCATATTTTTCAATTATAATCATGCATGAAAGAAGCAGGCATGTAGCTGATAATATAAGACATATGTATAATGGAATTTTCAAAAGTACGTACGCAAAAACGATAAAATTCTAGACCCCTTCCCCTTTGTACTCACATTTTTATTATGTAATTAATGTATTGTACCAACTTTCGCCAGACCTCCCCTCCCCTGACCATGTGCATACCTACTTTTTGAATGTCCCCGAAGACAAATATTAGTATTGCAGTGCGTTGGCCAAGAGGTTAGCACAGTTGACTGTAGAGACTGAATTGTGTGTTCGCCTCCCTGACCAGCCAATCTGTTTATTTATTATCATCCATTAAAAAAATAATATACAAAAATATTTAACTCGTACTCCTGAAAAATAGCCATTACTAATGGGCCCCATTAGGCTGAGTAGAACGGCGAGTATAAATGAGAGGCTAGAATTGGTGTTGAGTGAAAAGATTTAATTGTAAAAGAAACTATTCTTTCAGATGACTACGTGCTTCACTATAATAGTCAAATGAAGTTAAACATTGAGTCAATAATATTGCAGAAAAATATTAGTCAAATAAACTATTTTATTATTAAAGTCAATAAAATTATTGTTTTAATGTTTAACTGTATGCGACTATTAAACTGAAACACGTATTTATCAAATTAATTTTAAAGAAAAGTTTCTTTCATCTTTTCCCCCCCAACTCGTACTGAAGAAGACAAATAACAAAAATTCATTCATTCATAATCTTTATCCTTTATTTATTTGTTTTGTCCTTGTGAAAAATTATATTGCTGATTTGATTGACGTAGACGAAAGCTAGACTTAACTTATTCTTTATATATTAATTGGAAAAAACAAAATAATGCATAAGATTAGTATCGATGAGAATCGATTATATGATTTGCGTTGGAGAAACGTAGGCTTTTACACATTTAAAAATACGTGAATAAGTTAGCATAAATTATCTCGTGTTTAAGCTAATTCCGCAGTCATTTCTAAATTTCTAAAATACTATCACTCCTGGCATAAGATTTTAAAGATAGATTTTCGATAACTATACATTTTTCTTTTACTAAAATGAAACTGTTCCTAGCCCAAAAACTCATTATTTGCATATTTCTAAAAATTCAACTTAATATTGTTAAGCAATGAATGTTAGCAATCGAACACTTATTAATCATTAATCAATTGCAATACTCACAAGATATTTTTTATTATTCAAAACTTGTTTAAATGATTAAAGCCAGTGGTTTAAAAAAGAAACTACTATGCCATTTTACCATATATTATTTTTTAAAAAAATCTGACCAAGTTATTTTTCTTCTCGAACAATATTTATTTGACTTGACTTACAATATGAAAGTAGTTCACTAAGAAAGATTTAGCATGCTAAATAACTAATCTTCAGCAGTAGAAAAATTAATCCATAGCTTTAATTGAAATGATTACTGAATGATTACCTAACAATTAATACAGTGTTGTTGCAGAAGACTAACAAGCTAGACTACATTTACAAGTGTGCACAGGTATTTCTAATAACTCGGTAGAGTTCAACAAATGAGAATCTCACATCCTAACTTAGTGCTGCTTTTGGATGCTGTGCAGTATCCGAATGCAACTGTGCGTGCGCTTGGATACCGAATAGAATAACGCCTGGGTTTACATCATAGGCCAGCGTATCTATTGGTGATGAGATGCTTGTAATTCCAGTACAATTATCTCCTAATACTTATTTATATACTGTACATACATATCCCCTTATATTCCAATACTAAATATCTGTTGCATTTTCGTCGTAAACATAAATCGATCGATCGGTCCGTCACTTCTTCCCAGATATACGATTGTGTAGTAGAGTTGAACTGTATGTGCAAAACGAAAGCTGAATATACCTGTGCTCTATAAGTCTGTGCCACTAGTTTACTACTGGTAGAATAGGATAGGGATAGTGAAGTAGAAATGGCGTCCATCTCGATGAAGAAGCATAAATATAAGCTTAAGAATAAATTTAAGGCCAATATTAGAAATTATGTCTCAATTTTCAAAAGTAATGATAATTTTTTATAAATATTTTTATAATTGAAATTTATTTGAATTGACTTTTTTGTGGATTTGTGTTTCGTTTGATTTATTGCTAAATTCCGTTAATTCCTATCTCCCTATCCGTCCCATTACTGTTCACACACAGCTGTTGCCAGTTTATACTCCACGAACCCACCACTCCTCTCACTCCATCCAATTAATCCCGTCGAATATTAAATTAGGAACTAATGGATATTGTTTTGTTTTGTCGAAAGTAACAAACTCATTTTTATCATTTAATTAGATCGTTTAAAAGCTTGTATTAATTGTTTTGTGAATTTTATTTTCGCAATGAATTTTTTTTTTAAATAATTTTTTCCCATTAATTACTAATTAATTAATTAATTTAATTGCTTTCTATTAGAATTGATTGGAATTTATTTATTTAACTTTTTATATAAATTTTTAAATTTGCTTTAAATCAGGGGTCGGCCGAGTCGGGGGGGGGGTGGTACAAAGGAGTGTATTTTTAGGAAATTTTGCCAAAAAGTCACGGGGTTTGAAAATTTTGAATAATTCACAGGTGGGGAGTAAGGTAAAATATGACAAGGGGGTGGTATTTTACCAAATCTCAAACTCATAGAGTTATTTAGGTATATACCCCCCCCCCCTGGCGACCCATGCTTTAAATCAAAAAATTCTGTGGTGTAGACTTGTATGTATTCAACACACATCCCAAGAGATTACTCCTCCTCTCCCATACATATTCCCATAACCTCCTCGTCCAAAGAACACATATTCATTGAAATTGAATTTTAAAATATTTTGTCAAAACTTAATTTGATTTAAATTTTTACAAAAAAAAAGAAGAAAAAAGTTTAAATAAAATAAATTAATATCTTTTCCCCCAAAATATCTAATGGTTTTTAGGAGAAGGATATCTACGACTCTATGGCCGGACTAACAGAGCGGCAGCGCTGACCAAAATGACTGAACTGCAGCGGTCTATAGATGGCTGGGAGGGCAAAGACATTGGCCAGTTCTGCAACGAGTTCGTAATGGACGGACCACTGGGCAAACTGAGCGGCACTAACGCCCGCTCCGGCCGTATTACCGAACGCCACGTCTTCCTATTCGACGGATTGATGGTGTTGTGTAAGCCCAACAATAAGCGCTCGTCGATGACTGTGGCCGTCGGCGGTAATCCCCAGTGCGAGTGGCGGTTGAAAGAGAAATACTTAATCAGAAATATTGAGATTAACGATAGGGAAGAGTATAATAATGATAGCGATATCAATGGCACCAATTTGTTTAATAATAACGGCGGTTCCGCTGTACACCATATGCCTAAATATGCGTTCGAAATTGCGCACAGGTATGTTTGTTCGGATGTTTTTTTCTAAATTATTATAGAAAAAACCGGTTTTTTTGTGTGCATGAGATTTTTGTTTTTTTTTTAAATTATTAAATTGAAATACAATTGTGTTTTTTGGTCACTAAAACTCTGGGTTTTTTTTAGTTAATATACCCAGTATTTCAACTATTCCTATGCATTTCAACCATAAGTTTTTTTTCCTACTCCACAATTGTCAGACCTTTTCTTAATTTTTAAAATCAAGGGTGGTTTAATTTTTTCTCAAAGATACAAAATGCCAGAATGTGTCAAGAGGGTCAATTTTATTTTTGGTGATAGTTGGGTAGAGAGTCAAGGAGTGGGTATTACAAGAAATAACTGGAATTTGGCTATTTTTCATTACCTGGTATTTGATTAATATTTGTAGAATATTCTACCTTTTTTCTGAATATAATTTGAACGTTTAGGGTCTTTTTCCCAAATGAGCGTGGTGCTAGTTGAATGTGCGCTTTTAACGATTAATATTTTTTTTTACTTGGCAAGGTAGCTGTTTTTTCTAAGTAATTTTTCTATCCTTCATTTTCTGCTTGTCTGATCATTTTTTCTTAATAAATACATGGAGCTAATCATCACTTTTTTCTACCATGTGGAATGTCCAAAAGGGAGCGGGTGGTATTTTTTCAAAGTTTAGAGGGGCATCTATTTATTGACGTAAAGTTACCATAAATTTCGCTAGGAGAATATTCCGAGCTCGACTCCCCCTCCCCCCTTCTACAACCTTCCTTTTACTAGAATTTTAATCTGGTAAATTACCATTTTTAAATAAGGAATTGACATTTCATTTCTCCCAGATTCAATTTTAATAAATAAGTGATGAGGCCTGGAGCCTAGGCTCAAAATATTTTGAAACTGGGCCTCGGCCTATAAACATATCACAAGCCTAGGCCTGGGCCTGACCTCTGCTCATCTCTATTAATAATCGGTTTTTTATGATTTATATATTTTTGTTTTTTTTAAACTAATTTTCATTAGAAATCAGACGCGAATCACATTATTCGCCAAAACTCCTGAGGAAAAGGCACTTTGGATGTCGAACCTAATACTGTTGAACACCCGGTCAATGTTGGAGAGGACACTGGACTCAATGCTGATCGACGAGGAGAAGAAACACCCGCTCCGACTGCCCTCACCCGACGTCTATCGGTTCGCAGTGGAGGACTCGGACTCTAATATAATATTCGAAGAAAACAAATCCAATTCAAACGTTCCGCTCATTAAAGGCAAGAATAATAGAAACAATAAATTTAATAAAATTCAATACATTTATGATAAGTGGGTTTGGATTCTAATGGCATTGAAAATAAAGAGACAATAATTTATTGCATTTTCATAAAAAATTCATTTTTGACTAACATTTCAATTAATTAAATATTTGGAAAATAAAAGATGAAATTAAGTTATCTTTTGTGCAATAAATTTGTGAGAAAATGATGCAATTGTTGAGCTTTGCATTGGATATTGAACATTGAATTGAGATTGATCAGTATTTGTCAATAAAGTACATTGTTCATGCTTGGAAAATTTTTAAAAATTATTAGAATTTGAACTAATAATTGAAATAGCTAAAAACTGGCTATATGCATTAGTTGATATACATCTCATCTATTAAGTAGCCCAGGTCATTAGTCCAGTATTAAGTAGCCCAGGTCATTAGAACCAGAGATATGGAAGGTCCAAAACGCTAAGCAGGAGGGTATTTTTTCCTGGCGAGAGCCAAGGAGAGGATCACGAGAGGGTAATATGACGGAATAGAGGGGGTCTAGAGGATGGTTTTTTCAAAATTAGCTTATTTATGGTTTTAAATATAAAACTAATAAAGAATAGCAAATATTGCTGAAAAGTTATTAAAATACAACTTTTTTTATAGAAAAAATATTAAAATTACTAAAATAGTGCTCAAAACGAATTTATTTATTGATTTTTAATACAACTGCACTGTAAAGCATTGAAATATTACTAATTTTTAATGAACTTTACGAAATATTTTGAAAAGAGCGCTTCGGCCCCATTTGCTAAAAATTTGCTTAGGAGGGAGGGGTACCTCGCGGAGTGCCTATATAGCGTTACATGGCAAAAACGCTATATAGAAGTATTCCGGGCTGGACCCAACCCCCTCTTCCACATCTCTGAGATAAAGTGTATGGTACACCAGGGGTTACCAATGGGGTAGAGGGATATAGCCAAAATACCCCAGTGTGTCAGAAAATTACCATAATACCACCCCCTGTGAAGAAGAAAAACGGCATCTCCCTAGTAATTTTAGAATATTCTGTGAAATTCTGTCTAAATTTTTTTGAAAAATAACAGAATTTTGTCAAGTTGCTAAATATTGCTAAATTTGATCAAATTCTGTTAGGTTCTTACAGAATTCATCATAATTTGCCTGAATTCTGTTAGAGTCTGTTATTATATTCTGCAAGAATTTAACGATTACAAAATACACTCACCCTGTGACTTTGTGGCTCTTATCAGTAACCCATACCCACTGACTTTAAGGTATTTGGTCACCACTATGATAGACGGATAAAGCAGTAGATATATGTCAAGTAATAATTGCCTCGAAGAATCTAAACTATGAAGTCTTTCCTAGGAGACTAGTAGCTGCAACTATTCCAGGTGATGCAAAAATGATTGAATTGAATTGCATACCAGTCATCATTACATACAATACATTCTCCATTTTGTGTATCACATAAGAAAGAGCAAGGATAGCATTTATCCTTAGCCAATTAATTTATATCTTGATTAGTTATTAATTTCTGAATTCTAGAAAAGCAGTTAAATTAATAAAAATAGTGTTAGAAATAGTTAATTTAGCTATCTTAATTAAGTAAAGTGGCTATGCTTTCAAAATTAACTCAAGTTACTAATTAAACTAATGGTGTTAACTTAGTTCCTACATTTATATTGGCTAAATAAACTATTTAATTTAAGTTACTAAGTGATTAAGTACTTAAATTAAGTAGTTATCAAATTTACTTTTTAGTAATTTTAATTGATAATTTATAAATTCGCATCTACTGTAGTAGGCATGTCAGCATCTTTTTTTGAGTGACATATAATATCTAGATTGCCTTGAATTTAATGATAGTCGATAAGAAAATGAGACTAAATCTTTTCGAGTAATAGAGTTTGTTTTTTTATCAGATAATTCTGGAACAGCAATTTAATATTGTTGTAATATTCAATTAGAGCTTAACAATGACACCAAATATCTTTTCTATTGATGTAAAACCTAAAACCAATTGGTGTTTATAATTTATTTCCAGACAGACATAATCTGATCTATTGTGACATATAATTTCCCAATATACTTAATAATATTCTAGGGATGGACAATGAACTCAAAGTCAGGGGTATAGGGTATTAATAAGAGTCTCAAAGTAACAGGGGGTATATGGTGGTGTATCGTGCAATCGTCAAATTCATTTGCTTTCGTCGAATTCTGCAAGAGTTTAACAGAATTTGACAGAATTATGTTATTTATCCAAGAATTATGCAGTATATTTCAAAATTTCTAGATTGGAGGAGGGGGGGGGGGTGTATCTCAAAATTGCTAGTTTTTTCTTCACCACAGGGAGTATTTGGGTCATTTTTCGGAGACAGAGGGTATTTTGGCTATACCCCTATTGTGCATGCCTATAGTATACTCTAAATATCAAAAGCAACAAGTACAGTATCTGTAATAAATTATTTACAATGCTGTTTTATAAAATATTTTCAATTACCGTAATTAAAATTGTTAATTATATACAGATAATCATATCATGCATATTTATTTAATTTGAAATAGATTTTAGCATGTTGTTAGAGTTAGATCAAATATGCTGGTGCTGAGGTCAGTCTTTCTATAGTGACATGCGTCTAAAACCTAAAAGGCGTATAATTTTTTAAAAATTCAAAATGGGAAATAATGTAAAAATTTATAAAAAATTACATATTGGTGACTGTTTTTTGTCCAGAGGTAGCCATAGTCGGCCAAACAGAGAGGGTATATGGTAGGGGTGAATTTTGAGAAATTTTTGATCAATACTCTGAGGGTTATGATGTTAAGCATATGGAAGGTGTGTTATTAAATTTTTAAAAAATTGGCTCAAAAGGTTAGGGTTATTTTAGCTATAGCCCCTCTTTTTACCCCAGTTTTGCCAAATTTTCGAGCCCAGGATGTATTTTGCAATGCAAACCTTTAACCACTTGTGCTTAATTTATAATTTATATAACATTTTCCCAATTGATTTCTACTATCGTTGCACACTTGCCCACCCCTACAGGTGCTACTCTACTGAAGCTAATAGAGCGGCTCACATACCACATGTATCCGGACCAGCAGTTCGTTAAGACATTTCTCACAACATATCGTTCATTCTGTACACCACAAGACCTGTTGGAGCTATTAATCGAACGATTCGAAATACCGGACCCGGAGCTGAGCACAAACCCGGGCCCAACACAACAACAGTCCGGACATACACTACAGAACAACAGTCACAATCAGTCGGGGCTACAGAACAACAACAACAACAATAATATTAATAATAACGACATTCAGTATAACAACATCTGTTGCTATAATAGTTCGCTCGACGGGAGTCAGCAGTCGATTAACACCGGTATTGAGACGAACGGCACAGACGTCCGCAACAATAGTCGGGAGATATTGAAGCGATTCCGCAAAGAGTACGCACAACCGGTTCAGTTGCGTGTAGTGAATGTCATACGTCAATGGGTGGACAATCACTACTACGACTTCGAAAGGGACCCGAATCTGTTGGATGTGCTGAAGAGGTTTCTGGACGAGAAGGTGCGCACCAAACGAAATATGAGAAAATATTGCGAACCAATACGTAAAGTACTGGAGCGCAAGTCCGAACTCTGTTCGGCCGAACCGCACATTACGCACAGTTTCGATAAACACCCGCCGAATATCGAGTGGTGGCTGACCAGAGACCCCGAAAAGTTTGATTTGCTTACTGTGAGTATTGGGATTGGATTTGCTGTTTCTGACAATTATTGCATTGAAATTATAATTTTTAGTCAAATTATAAGAAAATAAATGATTTTTGTTTTAATTTTTTTTATAATTGAAAAATAATTTGATTTTAATTGAGAATCTAAACCCCTTTCCTATTGGACCCACAGCTCCACCCGATAGAGTTGGCCCGACAGCTGACACTATTAGAGTTCGATCTCTACCGGGCAGTCAAGCCCTCGGAATTGGTTGGCACTGAAGGCCAGTCTGTGGTCTGGACTAAGAAAGACAAACAGAAGACATCACCCAATTTGCTCAAAATGATTCACCACACCTCCAATGTAAGTGTGCGCCCCCACCCCTGCACCTGTACTAAACCAATTGACCATAAAAAGTAAAAGTCATTTGATTTTAAAATTATTTTATTTTTTGCCAATTGTTTCGTATATTTAGTTCACATTTTGGTTGGAGAAGTGTATCGTTGAGGCGGAAAACTTTGAGGAAAGGGTGGCCATAATGTCCCGGATCATTGAGATTATGATCGTTTTAGAAGATCTAAATAATTTTAATGGCGTTCTGGAAGTGATCAGTGCTATGAACAGCGCTTGTGTCCATAGATTAGAGCACACGAAGGCTAAACTGGAGATCAACTCTAAACTAAATAAAGCACTCAATGAAGCACAGGATCTATCGCTCGATCATTTCAAGAGGTGAGGGAAATGCTATTTAATTAATGTATCGTAAAATTATAAATATAGAAATTGACCCGTTTTCAAAATACTTATCCCAACTAGAAAGCTCACACATACCCCTCCCCCTCCCAGTGTATACGAATTCTATGATCGCTTCCCTGGTGTTTAACCCCTGAAACTAATTTTCTGCCCTTTTGTCTCTGTCTCAGATACCACGAGAAGCTGCGGTCAATAAACCCGCCCTGTGTGCCATTCTTTGGTATGTATTTAACAAATATACTGCACATAGAGGAGGGCAACCCTGAGTTCTTAGTGACGCCCCAGTCCTCGATGTCTCACTACGACTCTCAGTCAACGCTCACATCCATATCATCGGCAATGAGTGTTCAGACGACAAACACGTCATTACATTCGCTAAACTCGACGAATACTAACTGCTCTGCGGCCACAATGCCGTGCGCTGTCAGTCTGGGCAGTGGTCGTAGCGATAGTCTGTCCTCCTGTGGTGGTGTCAGTGTATCGTCCGCTCCAAACACACCGAACGCCAACTCCAGCCAAAGGCTAATCAATTTTAGTAAACGTAGAAAAGTGGCCGAAATTACCGGTGAAATACAGAACTACCAGAACCAGCCCTACTGTCTGACAGTACAGGCGGACATCAGGGTATGAGTCGAGTGGACAATCAGTTTTTGGTTCATTAATTTATTTTACTGTAGTTTACCTTAACTTTGAAATAGAGTTCCGTTTTATTTATTTAATATATTTTTAATTAAAAGTAATTAAAAACTTTTCAATACTTAAGATGAAAAAAATGCTTGACTTCTGGGTTTGAGGTATTGTCTTACTCTTCCTTATATTCCAGCCTCTGGAACTATATACCTCCTACTCCCCTCTACATTATATTAGTTAATAAATTGTACCGGGTATTAGTTTTTCATTTTTAAACATTTTTTAAATTTCTGAATATTTTTGATTTTAAATGTATTTTATTTTTAATTTGTTTTCTGTTCAGCACTTCTTGGAATCGCTTAACCCATTGGGTAATCTCGACGAGAAAGAGCTTAACGATTATCTCTACCAAAAATCACTTGATATTGAGCCCAGAGGTAGTCGTCAACTAAACAAATGGGTTTGTGCTTTGACTTTCATTTAATAGTGTTTTGTTTAGAGTTGATTCCAAAAACTCTAATCCGTTTGTCTATCAATAGCCTCGTCGTTGGCCAGAGTTGTCCCTCAAGTCTCCGGGCATTAAACCCCGTGGCAGTCGTGGC
The DNA here is from genome assembly GCA_034693365.1 of Liacarus xylariae. Classification (NCBI taxonomy): domain Eukaryota; kingdom Metazoa; phylum Arthropoda; class Arachnida; order Sarcoptiformes; family Liacaridae; genus Liacarus; species Liacarus xylariae. The sequence continues at coordinate 1,647 of JAQFXN010000708.1, read as the reverse complement.
CATCACTTGCCTGCACTGCAGTCGTTGGACTCATTACTTAACTCTCTGTCCAATTCCCAAATTGAAGAGTCGATTGCAGACAACGACAGCCAAAGCCACAGTCCGTCTACACCTCTGACACCGCCCTATTCGGCCACCAGTTGTGGCGCAGGCAGTGATCATTCCGTATTCGCGCCCGTCTTTATAGGCGGCGGCTCTACATATAGTGGACCCTCGCCTACGACACCCATTCATTCCACTCCACCGACGCCTAACCCGTGGCAGACCGTCTGTCCGTCACTGCCTCTCCTGTCCAACCCCTCAACCCCACCACCTCTGCCCCCCCGAACCAACCGGACGGCCCGTAATTCGTCGTCAGAGCTGTCGTCCCCTCGAAGTCGATTCGCGCCGACATTCATACCGATGTCCAGCTCTCGACCCGAGGACTCATCCCCACCACCTTTGCCCCCGCGTTGCCAAACGTTTTCCACACTTCCCCGCAATTACAGTCATTCCAGCACAGGTCAGACAACAGGCACAGGCGTGGCTACCGGTGCCGGACCTCATGTCATACAACGACTCAATTCGGAGGTCACTCTTCCGCGACGTAATTCGGCACTGGATTTGCCAATAGGACAGCCACTGTTGCCCCGGCGCTACTCACATAGTGGTCAACACCACAGGGGAGGGGATCAAAGTGGAGTAGGAGGAGGGGGTCCCTGGTCTCCGCCGCCGCCCCCGCCCAACAGCCAATCGGTGTTCGCCGCCACCACAGGCCCCGCCGGTCCTCAATTGCCGCCAAAGACATACAGACAGTCCGTTAACAACATTGCGATGCGATAGTAGTTAGGGTTCGGAAGGACAGGGAATTCAATTGAATTAAATGACAGAAAAGTTTATTAAAAGTAAAAAAAAAACTTAAGAAATGATAAAAATATTTGTGAAATAAATACAAACAAAAAATATAATTTTATTTCAAACGAAGAAAACAAAAAAAAAGTTTTAAAAAACTTATTATATATTGTTTCTAATGGACAGATCACACCCTCCCCTCCCCTCTCCCACTTCGCGCGAACACAATTTGTTTATATATATATTATTAATATTATTATTATATGTTTTACTGTTTTTGTTTTGTTTTTTCTCTTAAACTCTATTCAAATGTTTTTATTGAATGCTATGAAATGAATGAATGCCTTAATTTGTTTTTTTAAAAAATGAATTTTTAAGAGAAATTTTTTTTTCTTTTTGTTTTAAGGCATTGTTTTTTTCTATTAAATTAATTGACTTTTAATTATATATAAATAATTAATTTATTTAATAATTTTATTCTCATTTCTCTCTCTCCCTCTCCCTCTCTCTTTCTATCGGAAAAGAAAAGAAAAGTTTCTTTTTTCTCTCAAACTTTATGTGACAAAAAATTGTAACGAAATTATAATTTAAGATATGTATTGAAAAACACAAAACGCTTCTGTATTTCTGGATATAATTTAATTTGATTTTCCTATAATATAATTACGAATTAATGATTTTTTAGTTATGTTAAATAAAATTTCTCTCTTTTTTATGTGATTTTGATTTCACTGAATATTCTCTTGGAATTCAAATAGTTAGCTAAAAAATTACTTTGCCTTTTCAGTACTCTCTGATGTTCAGGTGCTTTTTTCT
>JAQFXN010000707.1:0-19235 GCA_034693365.1 Liacarus xylariae | reverse complement strand
TTGATTTTTATCAATTAGAGCCCATTTTTGGCAAATGATTGCAAATAATAAATCGGTTTTACGAGTTTTAATTGATTCACACATCCTTTTCAGAGTACCGAATAGATTTTCTATTGGGTTTAAGGTCCGTAGAGTAGAGCGTGTTCAATAATTCTGTCAATACCTAATTTTAAAATTAATTAAGCCTAAGTTAATATCTCAAAATAAATTTAAAATTATTTTGTTTATCTAAATAATTTTTAATTTAAAATAATTAAAATTTAATATTTTATAATTCTTCTTAATTTAATGGTAAAAATTCATTCTTACAGATTATAATATTATTAGCTAGTGAACTTATTGATATTTAGGAGATTGTTCAGGATCTGCAAATACAATTTGATTAATAATCACTCATTGCTAATAGTGTTTTATACGAACATTACTCGGACAATATGAGGATTTACAAGTACAGGCGACATTACATGGGCAGAAATAAAATGTCGTAGGTTTATATACAAGATTCTAATTAATGATTATGTTAGTAATTAGAATATCATAGATATATTTATGCTATATATAATTAAGGGTGGGCAATGAACTCAAAATCAGGAGGGGATATATGGTACTGATAAGAGCCAAAATGTCACAAAGGGTATAAGGGGGTAATTTGAATTGCCAAGATCGAGCAGAATTTGATTAAAAATGACGTAATTTAACATAATTTCAACCAATTCTGTAAGAATTTAATAGAAATTGAGAGAATTTTACAGAATTTAGGCAAAATTCTATTATTTTTTAAGAAATTTCTAAATATTCTTAAAGAAGGTGTCTTCGGCGCTGTTTTCTTAAAATTTTTTAAGGGGGCGGATTATAATTTTCTTTTTATAACAGGGGGTATTTTGGCTATACCCCTAATTTGTCCACCTCTAAAATTCGAGGGTTTTGGGAACTTTGGAAACTTTTCATATATCTTTCCTGTCTTTCCTCCTGTTTCCAGGAAAATACAAAATGTCAAGATATCGGGAGATATATTCTATGGTACTCTTCCTTACAATAAAATGTTTTAAAACACCAAAAGAAGTGAAACATTTGTCCAGAAATGAGATTAAAGATAAAACAATACAAAAGAAGAGAACGATTCTGATGAAATAGAATGTGAAGAATTCCGGGAACAAGTGCCGGCAATAGCTGTGCAAATGCCCTGTTCTTCTGGAGTCGAGTCCTTAACATCTGATGCCAGTCGGCCGGTGTCTCAACAGTCAAACACATCAATACATTCATTTGTCAATAGAATTTCAAAATCGAAAAATGAACGCTTATCTGAGGCATTCATATATGCAATGATTTCAGCGGAAATAGCATTTAATTGGATTAATAATTATTTAAAGGAATATTTTTAATGAACTCAACAGTGGGTTTAAACTACCTTCAGATTACACATTGAGAACAACTACTTTAAACAAATGTCATGAAAATGCCATAAATTCTAATAATCAGGTCTTTGCAGAGGCCGAGTCACTAACAATTACAATCGATGACTGAGAGAACACACGTAGTCTTGAAGTATTGAATATTATGGGTTGTGTTGCAGAAAGTCTTTTACAAAATTATTGAAATTAAAGGCAAATCTGTTTATAACCGATTGTTTATTAGAGAAATAGAAAAATATGACTGAATTCAGCGAAAAAATGATATCCGCATTCATAACCAATAATGCGTTCCATAAATATTAGCACAAGAAATACTTGTAGAAAAATACCCTCACTAATTAAACCTTTGATTTTCAGCTCATGTTTTTAATCTATTAATTAAAGATATTATGAAGAGTAGATAAAATGGCGAATATTGCCATTGAGTAGAGTCGTATCAGGAGAGAGAGAACGGGGAGAGCAGGAACGGTGGGAGAAGATCAATGAGATTCATAGGCGATCAGAGCCGCATCGCTCCTGAATCTCATCGATCACTCTCTATTATATAAACAGATGTTGTGTTTTTCTCATTCATTCCTTTTTTACTCTCACCCCGTGTTCACGTATTTCGCTTATGTATTTTTATCATTGCAGTGAAGTAGATGTTCAGTAGTCTCCATTACAGAGTATAGCAGTTCTGATGAACTTGAACTTGAAAAGTTTAAAGATATTGTGTAACGTTCTTTAAACTTTGGTTATACTAAAATATTTTTAATTCATTTGTGATTCCCTCTTCTCTACTCTCAAAGTGTCCACGCGTTTCGTTCCTATTATTCTATACAGTAGTGAATACACTGTTATTGATTTCATTTTTACTCTTATTTTTGTGATTTCAATGTCAATGTAATACATTGCGTAATGAAGAATAAAATTCTAATAATATTATACATCTTTTGATATATTGTGAATAATTTTATAAATAATTTAATTAATTAATATTAAATAAATTAATAAAACTAATACTTTGCTATTTAATTATTTTAATGAATATTAATTAATAAAATTATTCAACAAATTAATACGTTTTCTACATTTTCTGTCATCGCTTCTTTTGGTCGATTTTGGTCAACCCTTTGACATCCAGGACTAGGGTTGGCAAAATACAAAAAAAAATTGAAACTTTGTATAATACATTATACAAAATTAGTTCAATTATTTTTAATAACTGTTTAAGGAAGATCAATAAAAGAATATAGCCAAAATATCTCCAAGTCTATGATAAATTACCAACATACTTCTTTATGAAAAAGAAAAACAAATTATTCCAGACAATTTTGAGGAAAAAAAGGCTCAAAAGTGAAATTCTATCTAAATTGTTAAAAGAATAACATTACTTTTCAAAATGATTTCTTCTGTTAGAATTCTTTCTTTAATTTTTTTCACATTTTGTGAAGTTCCCATAGAATTCTTAGTAATTTGCCAGAATTCTATCAAATTCTTTTAAATTCTTGCGGAATTAGCTGAAAAACAAGCAAATTAAGTCATTTTTAATCAAACCCTACAAGAAGCACTATACGCCCTATATCTGTTTAACTCTAATCAGTACTCTATGCCCCCTGACTTTAACATATTTGCTCATCAAGATTATATCTTAATTTGGTGTAAATTCTTGACTCATTAAAGAAACTTCGTTCATATCTATAGTTTTCAAAACTTTCCCATAGATGGCGTTAGAAAAACATAATGTATGGCAAAAATTCATTTTGTATAATACAAGATATATTATACAATTTTTATATCGCTGCCAACCCTATCCAGGACTCAATTTGAGGTTCCTTCAGGTAAAACTAAATTTATAATATTCTTATTATATTGTAACGAGTATGAGTTTACGCTGGCGTTCGTTCCATTGCTTATTTAGCTTAATGTGTCTAATTGCATGTGCCAATCACAATGCAATATATATTGTAAGGTCAATTGTTTTCAAGGTCATCTGTCTCTGTAATGATTTTATTAGATCCCTATTTATTAGCCTTACATCTCTTCTGAATATAATCTCTATAGGTATTAAAATAACCCTATTCACGCCTATACGTATAGGTTGAGTGCATTAATCCTTCAAATCTTTAAAATATGTACAGTCTCTTAGTTCCCTATTAGGTAACCATTTAATTGTTAAGATTTTCTCTTAAATAATGAATAATGTAGTTTAACCCATACACTCCTTAAGATTTGAATTATGGGTATCTATAGTTAAGTATAAAGAACACACTAGCAACAGCGGTAGTTATTCAAAATTAAACGTACTATAGGTTTCTGTTGATGTTGATCTTAGCTTTTAAGTCATTAAGCAGGTGCAGGAGTCAGGATACATGTGTGGCTATTGCCATATGTGAGAACACCGAGCTGGCGGTGGTGTTATCGACAAAAGAAGTATGACCTACAGTGGTCATCTGTGAGTTCGCAGAACTCGAAAGCGGGTCTTAAACCTAAGGTGTATGTGACCTATAGACCAAAGTCTTAGGGCGAACACAAGTATTCAGGTGAGTCATTGCTGCAAGCTGCGGGAGTCAAATAGCTCCCGGTGTGCATTTCTTGTCTATGACATACACAAACAACACAAAGCGCTGCGAATCGGCGATAAATGTTTGATTGGGTGAATATAAGTAATCGGTTAGATAAGGTCTTAGGTATGTTAGGTTTTGGTTAGCGTCCGGTCATGTCGACACGATAGTAGAGACAGACAGGGAGTTTGGTCACAGAACAAAGGTGGATACCCAACGTCCCTTAGCACACTTTTTAGTCGTTACAATATTTGCAAATTAAGGAAAATTTATGACATTATTACTAATGCAAAAGCTTTTGTCAAAGTAATTATTGGTTCTAAAGTGAAAAAAGATCACTATAATCAGAGTTGGGAATGATATATAGAAAACGAGGCAAAACAAAACAGAAAACCAATTAAAGTTTCACTTTCACTGCCTGTCAACGATGGTATAGCGTCCTAAATATGATTTCATTTCTCATAAAAGCTAATCCAGTACTTCAACGTATGGCAATTGACAGAAATATTGATTTGAACACTAAAATTATAAGACTTATAAAGAATGATATATTTGGGAAAAATTGAATTCAATATTAAATTTAGGTATTCATGCGGTACTTACACAGACATGTCTAGGAATTACACGCACAATATGAATGCAAATTCCTAATATTTTTAATATTATCTTTAATTTAAAGAAATCGCAAAACTTAAAATGAATCTTCTATTGTTTGTGTTACTTGTTTTCAATGACTTTCGAAAATGATTACCTAATGTCAATACAACTCTCACAGGAGAGCGAAGAAATGCTGAAATCATTTTCAAAAACATTTGGAAAACTAAATTTGTAAATAATTACCATTATTTGGAGCCGAGATATAAAAATGAAAACTTAATTGAATGTAATGAAGACAACGATTAGAGTTTATTCAATATCAGAGAGTTATTCAGAAGTCTTCAGAATAATTCAAACGGAAAGATAATCTCAAGTATTGGCGGATAGTTTGAGAGATTTCAGAGAAGGAAAGAGGCATTTTGGTCGGCCTTTAATTCTCTGCACATCCTCACAAAAATATTGGAAACATTTAAACAATTTTCCAAATACTCTACAGTCTTCAACTTCAGCAGGAGTTGAAAGAAGTTTCTCTGTTCAATAAAAAGTTCGCTCTCTTTCACGAAACTGCTTATTCCACACTGAAATCGATAAAATTATGAGAATTAAATGGTATCTCAATCGCCAAATAAAAGAAGAAAAATCATTGCTGGAGGATCGGAATCAAATAACAGAAAGTTTAGAAGAATCCAGGGTAAATCTGGATGAAATCATTGAGTTATAAGAACGGTATAGTGAAGCGGAGATTAATGAGCTCTAATGCACAGCAGTCTAATAATCTCTCTTTTGAATGAACTGAAAAATAATTCTAAATCTGAAATAAAATTTTTCAAAATTAGTTTTATTTGTTATTTAATAATTTTTAAATTTAAAAAATTTAATTGGTGGATTTTGTACACTTGCGCATCAATTTATATCATTTTTCAACTCTTGATTTTTTGTTGTAACGTACAAAAGGTCATTATATATTCCCAATTTTCAGGAGTATATGCAATATATAGAACATATAATATCTTCCGGAAGATATCGTTCGAACAGATATATTTTCTCGAACCTTATCCACCACTACAATCTCGTAATTTACCAGAATTTAGACTATTTCTGAAGAATTTGACTGGATTCAGACTAAGATTTCCAGAAAAATGCCTATGTTGAACTGCCCGCGCTTCAGTCAGATATCCCACTGATATTAGTAATATAGCAATCAATTATAAACCTACGATTTTCCTTTTCTGCAGGCTATTGGACCAAACTATTAGTTTTTGGATTAATGTTATTATATTTGCCTAATCTGAGACAGCTCAATTTCAATATCACATAATTTGAAATAAAAATTGTCTCATAAAGAGTTTATATGAATGACTAAACTTTAATTTAAAACTTGTATTTGTCATTCGGTCACAGATTAATCAAATATAATAATATTAATCCAAAAACTAATAGTTTGGTCTAATAGCCTGCAGAAAAGGAAAATCGTAGGTTTATATATTGTTACTAATATGCTATTAATTTTAATCCCTTAATACGTATTCATATCAATACATTAAGAAAGTAAACTTATTAGTCTAACTTTTTCTCTAACTTTAATAATTGTATTTATGAATAATTTTTTCAAATCATTACAGTCAGGAGTTTTCTCTTTAAAGTCTTAAACGATTAACAGTTAAGAGTTCAGTGAGATTTCAAACAGAGATTCCTCTTTACCCCATAAAGCAATAAATTGGAAATCTTAATTCAGACACATTATGATGAATTCTGTAATTCATAACACAACACAATTTGAATAAATTTAGCAAGAATTTTGCAAGATTTTCTTATTTGTCTGAGCTTTTACAGAATATTTCAAAAACTGTGCCTTCGGCGCCCATTGCGCTTAAATATTTTGCCAAAATGATAAGGGATCTTGTATTTTCTTCTTCACAGGGAGAGGGTAATTGTCAGGAAACATAAGGTATTGTGGTTATACCCCATCATTGGCCATACCTACTATATAAAGTAAATAAACGCAAAGTCAGAGAGAATTAATAAACAATATTTTTTGAATAGATTATTTGAAGAAATATTATCTATAGATTTAGAATATAAAGCCAAATAACTTGCTTTATAAAATTCCAATAGACAATTTCGAATTGTTTAACTGTATTAAAATTATAAAAGTATATGGTGATATTTAATAATATGATTTGCAATTTTTGTGTAGTTACACAACTATTTTTCTTCAATTGATTAAAAATTGAAAATAAACTTGAAACAAATAATTAGAAAAATATTTCTACTATTGTTTAATAATTGAACGTTTAATTTTATTGGTCAATTTATTGAACAATATTAAATATTTGAACAAAATTTTTCTAATTAGTTAAACAACAATATTAGAATAACAATAATAATATCATTTTAATGAACTTCTTTTACAAATCAACTTTTATATTCAAAAACAATTTAAAACTGTATCGAATTTGTGTAGTGCCGTAAAATATGTTTACAGGATAAAGCAAGTTATTTTGCACTGATTTACAGTGCAATCATATTTTAAAGTTCATAAACTGTAAGCATAAGCTATAAGCATAAACTGTAAGCATAAGCTATAAGCATAAACTGTAAGCATTTACTGATAGAACGCAAACACTAATCTTATGTAATGTTATATAAATAAAATTTCGATAGTTTAGTTAATTTATTTATATTATTTGTGACTAAAACTATTTTATAACATTTTTAATAATTATTAATTAATTTTTTAATCTTTTTCAATGCATAAGATTTAAATTAGTTCAGTCTGTTAATGCTTGCACCAGTGCTTACAGTTTATGCATTTAAATCATAGGTTTTTTTTGAGGATAACTTAACAATAATGTGATTCAACTGATGTCACTCTACATCACTTTTATTTATACTCTTAAACAATCATTTTATAGTTCTATTGATTTGAGACGTAATTAATGAATTGCTTAATACTGCATCAATTGGCGCAAACACTGTTGTAATTTTATTCAATGATTGTATATCACTTAGTGTCATAGGGGCAAAAGTCATCTAGATAATTTGTATTATCAACTAATCTCAGTTTAAAATATTGTTTAAATTTCTATAAAAGTGGTTTAATATTTTATATTAAATTCATATCTTATGGCATATATGGCTTGTTATGCTTTAATTACAATTTGTATAATTTCAATAACGAAGCTTTTATGAAATTAACTCAAACTTGAATGACTAAGTTTTCATCTAACACTTTAGTGAAATAAGTAATGCACAACATTTACACATATAAACAAAAACAAATTTAATGTATCCTATTTTATCCAAAGTAGAAATAAAAAGTGTGCAGCACATTTTGAGTAGTAGAATCTTTACTTCACAGTAGTATCTTATAGACTTCCTTAAAAATTATACTAAAGTTATGTATACACCCGTATTAAAGATACTGCGGGCTTTTTAATTTCGACACTGGTTATTTGATAAAAATTGGTGGAACACATTATGAGGCTGTTCAACGAAATACCTAGAAGCGAAATGGAATAATCAATACTTTTCATATCACTATATCATGATTCATGAGGTTGACTGGGGTGGGGTTAGGATTGTTGTAGGTTAAAAGTTTAACTTATTACCCGGATATCTTTTTAAGTGATAAAAGTTTTTTAGAAAACTCAAACAAAATCAAATTATCTCTTAATTAATCGCCACTTTGTCATGTTAATATCCTGTTAAATTCTACTTCGCTTCTAAAACTTGACGAGAACTGTTTTTGAGAAAACATCTGCTTTGATTAGTAATTGAGTGATTGTACTGCATATGAATTGCCGCACAATAACTATGTATTGTGTAATCTCTGAAAAGACTTCTTTTTATGAAATAATTAAACTATTATTTGATTGTAATTATTATTAATTATTATTGTGTTATAAATCAATTAAAACAAGTAAATTGTTGTCTATTATAAAAGGGGTTTAAGAATTGTTTTCATATAGCATATAGTGTTTGTGTGTGTGCAAAGTCACCCCCAAAGCCACACCCAAAGCTCAGTTGTGTCGTATTGTGTAATGAAAGCAATAAACATTGCAATAGAGGTCTGCATTGGTTTGGTTTATAATCACATGTTTTGACATTTGGGCTGAAATGCAGTGCTTTTTGATCGTCGAATATATTTTGAACAACGAGTCTATCGATTGACTCGATTTACGCTAATTGTCTATCAATTATCCGACAAATAGGGAACGGGAGTATTGGACACATTGAGTAGTGATGAGTAACTGTTGTGAGCAGTGGTAGGTTTAGTGGTTTCATATGTTTCAACAGTTGCTTTAGGGCTCTAAATATGAGTTTGAGTTTGTTTTTAGTTTACAGACTATAGTCTAGAGTTGGGTTTGAGTGGTATTGGAGTCTAAAGACAGCAATTGTTTGTCTCAACTCTGCAAACGTGGACTCGAATTGTGTTTTCCCTTAAATACATGTTTTGAGCACTAATTGATTGTTGCCTTTCATACACTCAATGCTTATATTTTGCGTAACAATTGGTCCCAAAGCCTAATATTTACCGTTATTTATATGTTTGTCTTCCGCTGTGCCTTCACTTGTGTTCAATACATTGAATGCAGTGTTTGTTAAATGTTTGGCAACTTTTGAGTTCTCTTTAATTATTAGTTCATTAGAAATATGTTTTATTAAAGTAAACGTAATTTATATTAAAAGCAAATCAAATTGAATGCAATCAAAGGGATGGCAACCGAAGGAGTGATGACTACTGAACCCAAGTATGTCTTATATGTTGACCACTAATCAAAAGAAGCGAAACTCAAAGCAAAACTAATGGCTTTTCAACACTAATTCACAACTAATTTGTATGAAAACAAAAGTTAGTCTTATTTTATGTTTTAAACTATAGTTTAATATAATTGACTGTAAATTAATTTTATTATAACTAATGGTTTGAAAAGTTATGAAACGTATTGTAATTACAAACCGATAGCGAATCTAATGATTGAAGCAATTGAACAGCGATTGTAATGATATATGAGCTCATGGTTTGAATGGTTTGAATGGTTTGCATCACTTGTTCGCACAACTATTCCATTAATGGATAGGACTGACTCTCAAGTCAGTCACAGTTGCTGTTTATACACTACTCTATTGTATTATTACTACAGTATTATATGTTTTCACACTTTCCGTATTTGGGTTCCAATTATTTGTTTTAAACAATTGTTGGCTAAGAATGACATGAAATCGACATAAGTTTAGAATAAGTTATAATTGAAGTGAATATTTAGGCAAACAATAGGAGCGAAGGATTGTCTCACTCTCTCACTCAACCATTGGCTCAAAGTCTGACACAATCACAATATAAATATATTCTAATATAATGTATAATAAAATTTATTATACAATAGAGTGTAGAGTAGAGTCTGTGGAGTAATAGTAATAGCAATCGAGCACTGTATGTATGCTTATATTAACACAATATCTAAATATCCATAATATCATACCTTCTATTCCCTTCTATTCCTCTACTGTATTGGTATAACATATTGAATATCTGTATATTCTGTAGCCTCGGTTGTGGTGCACAATACGAGCGCACAGTTGTATCTCAAGGTTATGTAATTTCACTTTATGTATGTCTCCTATTATAACAATCATTAGAGACTAAACTCTAACTCTGATATATGGCTGGGAATAGAAGAAACCCTAATATTAATATAATTAGTCTGATATACAGTTAGTCTGCATTAGTTTTACATTAGTTGTGCTCCAAATGCGCGATCAGTTGATGAAATGATGACAGCTCTGGCCAATTGGCATATTTATAATTCAAAAATACTTATCTTTAGTTAATATAATCTGTAATTTGATTTAATACTCATTTGGAATATTCAGACCCAAAAGTTATGCGCTTTTTATGATTATTTTTGGTGACAAAACTTTAAAGAGGTTTTTGTTTTTGATTAAAATTGATGATAGCTTTTGGGTTATATTTAAGTCATATAAGTCTTGAGATATTTTAAGTAAAGGCAATGAGAGGTTGAGTGGTTTGAGAGAAAAAGTTTTCACAGTTTTTGGTTTTAAAAATAATAAACTAAATGTATGTGTCGAGTGTTGTATACCATTCTATACTATTGGCCAATAATTATTCCGACTTTTAGTGACACAACTCTTGGCTATCAATAAAGCAAAAGATGAATGTTGTGAACGTCCGCCTCATTGAGTAACTGTGTGTCGAAAGAGTGTCTCAAATCAATTGCCATATTGGCCATCATCTGACGCATGGGTGTTGTCATCGGTGGTCTCACCGGTTCTACTCTAGTGTTTGCTTTCGTTCCAATCCCTCCAAGACTTTCACGACTGTCGCGACTCTCAAACGCCGTCTCATTGTTTGCAATCATCTGTTGATATATTATGGCAATGATTAACACTTTAGCCAACGTTAAGGACTCGCGTTGGCTACAGCTGGAGGTCTGTCGCGAATACCAACGAAACAAGTGCTCCCGACCTGACCACGAATGCAAGTTCGCACACCCGCCCAACAACGTGGAGGTCCAGAATGGAAGGGTTATCGCTTGTTATGATTCCATTAAGGTTTGCAGTCATTACTAATGAATACTAAATATACTTAAATTACTAAATATAATAAATATAATAGTGATTGTGCATAGATTGCACTATCACTCCAATCAACACCACCACTCCTCACACTCCTTTAGACATGTCCTCTATTCCGCTGTCCCAATCCCCTTATCATACCATTATATAATTGTCTGATTTGTATTTAACAATAAACTCATTTCAGACTATTGTAATGCTATTAAAAAATCAATACTTTTTATACATTAACTGAACACTTGTTTCAAATCATTTAATACAGAATTTCATTAAATGATAGAAAACTAGTCAGACATTAGTCCATTCAGTCATTACTGTATTTTATTTGTCTCGAAATCATTCGATAAATTAAAAATACTTGTCTTTTCTCATATATTAATATCAATAGTTTAAATGACGAATCAATTTATTAATAATTCAAAAATAATTGTATAAAATTAGTATAAAATACATTTTTCGTATTAAGAAATGTTTTACTTTGTGTTTCAATCAAATTGTTTTCCATTTATCGGTTGGAATAGAACTCATGATATGTTTTATGTATTGCATAACTCGTAAAAAATCTATTTTGAGATAAAAATAATTTTTGTTTCGAACCGTAAATTAGGAATAGAAGACATGATATGATAACAGATCTAAGTTTAGTGAATAGCAGTGTATGTGAATAAATATTAAACCGTATTTAGGGTCGATGTAATCGGGAAAAGCCCCCGTGCAAGTACTTTCATCCGCCACAACATTTAAAAGATCAGCTCCTGATTAATGGTCGCAACCATTTGGCGCTTAAGAATGCTATCCTACAGCAAATGCCTCTCCAGACCGTCCTAACTGGCCAATTGCCTCTGGTGAGTACCACCCCTGACCACTCATCCACTATCCACTAAATTTGATGCAATTTCTAAGTTATTAAACACTAAATACTCTCTTCAGTTGTTTCAAAGTTTAAATTTTAGTTTTGTTTTTATTTGTTTTCATTTTTATTGTTTTTAAATATTAACAACAGTTCTAAACGAAAAATATGTAAAAGTTATGCTTTTGTGCTCAGATGTGATTAGCGCACAGATCATACATACATCAGTGATTGCCAAAACGTAGATCTGAGACCCCCTTTTGTAAGCGAGTCATAAACCCTTCACTAAACAGTTTTATTTTAGGAAAATATTCTTTTCGTTAAATTAGTTAAAAATTCTGTGAAAATATTTTTCTAAAGCGCATAAAATTATATCAATTCTTGCAATCAATTGATTTACAATTAGCCCTTTTGGCAAAATTTACTAAGTTTTGGCCACACTTTTTATGTCTAATCCTACCCCAAATAACTGTCGTCAAAGTGCTTGGCTATCACTGTTGCACACATATCACACACGCCTAACCGTATCGTAGCGTAGAGTGCAGTAGATCTCAGACATCATATACGCATCGCATCAAATACGCCCATAATTTATATATGCATTGCATTATTATATACGATATGAACGCAATATTAGAATATATTTGATGAGGAAATGAATAGACATTACATTTCATGAGTTAGTTTATAAATTGTAAGGCATGTACTCTACAGCACTTTATAGGCAGAGATATCATTGATAATTATGACACTGTCTATACCTATGTTTTCTGAAGAGTTCTAATAAATGGTCATAACTCGGCTCCAGTATCTAAATATTATCATGGCCATAAATAGATTAGCTCAAATTTACCCAACATCACTGACTGTTGTCAGAAACAAGAGATTTTCATACCATTCTTGTCGATTATAAATCCTTACATCACATTCATATCCTTTGTCTCTAACAGTTCCGGTGATATATGCCTACAATTTTGTTGAGAGTATCAAAATGCGAACTGAACTAAACCAATGGGCATATATTGGCTCTTTATGATCTCATATGAGTAAAAGATTTCACAGATTTGACAGTAAATTGAAGCTCAATTATATAGATGTCCATAATATATAGATTCTGTGGCCAATCACTACTTTTTGTTAGGACTATATTTCAAACCAAACAATTTCTCTGCGACTTATTCTTTAATCTTTTGTTGTTTAAAATGCAAACTTGATTTAACGATTGAATTTCAAATCAGAATTCAAAAAATGTGTGTCTGCACTGTGTCTGCATAGACAACCTCTGCCACTGTCACACCTTTGCACTAATGCAGTCGAACTCATGTCCCATAAATTTTAGAAATCTATTGCCGAAAGATGCACAGTATGTTTGATACATACAATTGGGTTATATTATATGAAAGGACTGCCAATTTATTATATTATAAGAAAACATTATGTTTACAAAAATAGTTAAAGCTTTTTATCATATATTAGTGTTTAAACAACTGTAAGAAATTTTAGATTCCCATCTTTACCCTAATATACTTTAAATACCAGTCTGATGTGCTTTACCCTCTCCCTATTCCATGGCCATCCCTTATAATATGTAATATAATAAGTATTTGAAAAAATCGCGAGTCGTAGGTGTTGTTATAAATTTAGAGATCCCTCTCCTCTCACTTTCTCTCTTCTCTATCTCCCTCTCTCTAACCATATTTAAAACTTGACAGAAACCGAATTCTAAACGTTAGTGATGTGTCACTTGTTAGCCAAGAGTGACTCATCCTTTCGGTTTCGCATATATTTTCAACACAGTTCTCGTAAACATCTCTCTCTGTTTGGCAAATCAGAAAAATTCTAATTTATTACTCGTTTCAATGCTTTCAATGGAAAATATCTCTTGTTTTTCATTTTATTGCATGATTTTGAATCATTTCTTTTTAAAGTTTCACTAAAACTCTTAACACGTATTTGTCTTTTCTAAGTCTATTGTATGCAAAGCAATGAATGCATTAAATAATTGAATTATTTTAAATACAATTTCAATACATTTGTCCAATGCATGCAAAACATGAAATGTTTGTCCATATATTCAATTAGCAACTAATCAAAGACGACATATCATTGGTTCAGAGGTGTGACCGTCTAATCCCTAATAGTATTGCTTCACTCTATTTAGTAATTTTAAATCGATTGAATCGATTGTCTATTAACCCAAAGCACGTCATTTGCTTCTATCGAACTAATAGGTCGGACCGACTACTGCTAGTTTGCTCACCGCTGCATATAGTCGACCTCTGGCCCATCACATAGCTGGCCAACAACGGGCTGCGGCTGCAGTTGCGGCCACAGCCAACCTTTTAAATGGTGCTGCGGGACAGGCATCCAATAATTCTTCTAACTGTAAGGTAAGGAATGCTTTGCTTATCTTTACCTCACAATTGCCTTATATTTGATTTGATGAGCCATTGCATGATCGGCACCACTCCTCAGCCATCCATCAATTGGCTCCTGCAGGCGCTCAAACTCTATTCAATACAATTGTATTGCTATTGCTGTGTATGCTTTGAATGCGTTGAAGAGAGCACGTGTTGGCACCAATCGCTGCCCTATTCTATTCCATTCCACTATTCTTCTCTGCCCCCTATCGTAGGTCTTATCGTATTTTGTGCCCAATTGAGTCTCAGATCGTTAATTGTATTACATTCTAATTGATTGTATTTCACTACTCTATTCATTGATATCTTCGCATCTCTTGCTATAAAATAAAATACTACTACTGTCTGACAAACTATGAATAGAGTGTTTGTCTCATCTATCGAATAGTCAGTTGTCTTAAGTGTTAGACATATAAGTGCGACAAACATTCACAGCTAATATAGTGCTTATGAGCACTGCTGCAGTGCTCTGTCAAACATCTAATAATCAGATCTGGAAAGAGCACCGAAACAAGTTGTGCACTAATATTAATAAAATATTTTTTCGATGCATAACTAAATTATATTTGTGTCAAACCGTTAATACTCTAATTGAGTTCTCAATTCTCATAAACACTGTTATTGTTGAACATTAGTTAAATAAATATAAAAAATAGTTATTCTTTAATAAATTAACACTTTTTCCTTCAAAAAATTCAACAAAAAAGTGATAAATAATTTATTTTTATGTTTTTAGAGGTCGATATCAGCCGAGAGTCGAACTCTTTAGTCTCGAGTCTAACCCTCGAATGAGAATTGGGTCGAATTGTCTTGACTTCGAGATTCAGTAAAACTCTGATGAAATAATAACAATTTTTGACCAAATTTTATAAATTCATTAAAACATAAATAACTCCTGTTTAATTTGTAATAATTAGTAAAATTCTTTTTTCAAATTAAAATATTTTGAATGTTTGGCAAAATTTATGTCAAAATTATTTTAATGTTCTTAATTGAAGGCTCGATCGTGTGTCTCGACTGTCCCCGAGCCTAAACATTCCAAAGAATATCGGCTCTTAAGAGTCTTAAATCGACCTCTAGTTTGCATTTATTTTCATTATTAATGTTTTGAGAAATTATATTTTGAGCCTATGTTTGAAGATTATCTAATTTTTTGAATTGAAAATACAAAATAAATTGTTAATGCATTCAATGAATAGAAATGTTTAATAATCGTTATATTTTTCTTACAATTTATTGTTCTCGTTCTTTAAAAAAAACTTTTACCAGTTTATTTACAGGTGTTTTTATAATTATATCAAGTTCTTTTTTTTAATAGATCAGTGGATCTGAAGGTTTTAAGCGAATTCAGTAAAATTTAAATTGAAAACCCTATCCTTTAAATGAGAACAAAATTATGAATTTATTTAATACTATATAACTCTAAAAAATTAGTATAAATAATTTTGTCGCACACTTTCGAATATGAGAGCAGATGTTTGTTCAAGATTTACTCTTTTCTATATTGAGCCCATATTTTTTATTATTAATAGAAAGTTTGTCTCAATTTTGTTGGAATATATTCTAATACATGGAAGAGATTTACTTAATTTTGGTTTCATTATTACATTTCCCTAAATATCTTCCTTATTATCAGATATGAATATATGTATAAATTCTCAAGTTTTTACTTTCATTTAATCATTTTTCATTAAATAGTATTGCATACAAATCAATGGGAGGTATGGCAGAAATGAGTGGGTCATTTATTTAGGATTAGTACAGTTTCTATTAGGAACTTCCTAACTCGTGTGTGTATTCAGAGCACAAATGCAAAATATGACCATTTCATTAAAAAGTATCGCTAAATTATTTTGGACATGAATATAGTTGTTTTACAAGCAATGTTTAATTCTGTAATGACCATCATCATCACTGACAATACCACAAAATTTCATCAAGCTTGCAATTCCCTAATTATAGAAACAATATACCTGTTTGGGAAATTGCAACGTTAATAAATGTTTTTGATAGCCTCGATATTTGTTAATATCTTAACACTACAAGGGTATATTACAGAGATCAGTTTAAATGATAATCAATAAATTTAATGCTCAATCAGTCACGGCATCCAAGTTTTATCCTTCTTTAGAAGAAAATTAAACATTTTTGTTAGGAATTTTGAAAATTGAATGTTCAACTCAACATCACTCGAAAAACTTCAAACAACTTATTATCCGATTATCCAATCGGTCATTATTTATTTCAATAAATAACATTCAGATAGTTGAAATCCGATTAAATTTTTGAATCAACCATAGTATTTTTATTATATTTCCCTAAACACCAAAATATCAAGGTTTTTTTTGTGTACCAAGTTAATGCTCAATAAATTCTTCCGAAATCATATCGAAAAATTTAACATAATTTTCTACAGTATTTTGAATAGACATTAAGACAATATTAATCTCATTTTCAATCTTTACATTTTCTATCCATTACATTAGTATTTTTTACACATAAAGAAATTAACAGTTTTAAACTTTTTGCACACCGTTTATAAAATTTTAGTTTTCCTCAACAAGTTAAATAATTATTCTTTTAATTAACGAAATAATTACAGTAGAAATCATTAGATTCTAGAACATTTCGTAAAAATTCCGACTATATTTGTCCACTACTATTTGTGATGGAAATACTTACAGAGATTTATTGACTGTTATCTAGTCTTTTGTGATCCCTATCTTGAGTGTATTTTTGGATATCTTGTGATCAGTGGATATATTAGATATAACACATAATTCCAATATTTGGATAATGTTTGCAAATTATTAATTTGCAGATAGTTTAAGCTTACCTTATATTTATGGCATTAATAGAATAGATTGAAGAATTTAATTCGCTTTTTAAATAAGAATTCATAAAAGTGTTATCAATTAATTTTATTTACCTTTAACTCAGTTCCATAAAACCATTTGCTCAAATCCAAATGGATTCGCATTTAATGCATACCTACCTGTATAAACAATATACAAATTGCTTTCTATATACCAATTAGTTTTGCTGTAAAACATAAAATTAAAGAAATCATTTTTAAAAATTCTACAATTGAGGTCAAATGGGTTCATAGATTAACTCACGACATCATTGGGGTGTTGGGGTGAGAGTAAGAATTAACCCCAAGCTCGTGAAATTATTACCTCAAATTACTTGTGTGTTTTGGTAAAGAATTGTGAATTTTCTATTCTAATGGCGTTTTAAATGTTTATTTGAAGTTCAAAACTATTTTATTCATTTAATAGCCTTATATTAAATTGTTGGATAAATTATTATTAAGTTTTGCATCTTTTATATGACTATAGGATTAAATAATTCTGTTATTCGTTAATATATTTTATGTTTACTATTGAACGTCTACTTCATGCACATAGACTTAGAATTTGTTGGGAAATATTTGCTTCAATTGTTTAGTGTTAGAGATATGATATCATCGATATGTGACCTCAACTTATAATACTTACAGTAGTTATCCTTCATTACCGATTCAAACATCTTATTGTATTTTAATTAAAACTATTGAAAATTTCAAGTTTTATGAACAATGAATCAATTCGTGATATTAAACACAAGTATTTCATTAAATATTCAATAAATATTTAAAAATACAAAATTGAGATAATGTGTGAAAGAGAAAAATATTTTTAAAAATAATTGATATTTAATTCGAAACTCAATCATTCAATTATATCGAAATGTGTGTAAACGTTATGAATAATTTTGATTCTATTGAGTATTCAATAAGATTTCACGTTATATACAAAAGATATAATGATTGGAAGATATGCTTTGATAGAACTGTAATAAATTCGCAAAACATGTATTTTTACGCATTTTTGAATTTTTAAGTTTCGTTTTGCGTGATTTACTTTGAATTAATTTATTCATTAATTTTAAAATAAAGGAAAAGAAAATGATTTATGAAAACTTGTTTTAAGCTTTTATATGTTTTTAAGTCAAGTTTGTCACTGTTTAGGCCAACAAATAAATAAAAAGTATTTGTTTTTTCATAAGAATTAATTTTAAAACAAAATTAGAGAACAGAAAAAGTGAAAACCCATTAATTCTTTTGTTTATGAAATTATTTTAATCCTTCTCTATTCGATGTAAATTATTTCGAAAGGATTCGCAATCATGTAATGTAATTTGAATGAGGGTATGACCAAACTGAACCAGTTATGTACTATAGGAGGACTTCGATTTTTTATATCTATACCTTTTGTAAGCTTGCTAATTAAATAGTAGAAATGGTAGATTATTATCGCCATATTGGAATATGCAAGAGTATTGTCCGGTCTCTACTTTTAGGGTTCATTCTATATAAGTATTTATGTATTTAATAAAATGATAAAATACATAATTTATTCAAATCAAGAATCCATATAAAAATTACAATTTTATTTGAATGAAGTAATTCAAAAATAACTAATTAATTCATTAATTAAATGAATAAAATCTAATTATTTTGAAATTTTAAAAAATCTCAGCTATATTTTCTCATAAGAGAAACGTTTTCTAGTCTTTGAAAGCCTGAAACTATCTTTTAATAGTAATTTAAATCTTCTATTTATATATATATCGTATGAATTGTACGCAAATTAAAACATTAATTAAGCGCAAAGTATTAATTGAAAAGTTTCCAAAAAACAATTGACATTACGTCCAAAAAAAAAGTAAAATATTATTCTGTTTTCACTTTCTATATCAGAAAAATTGAAACTGATTATATTTTAATATAATTTTATGATAATTTTCAATATTAGAATCAAAATCACCC
>JAQFXN010000706.1:0-19246 GCA_034693365.1 Liacarus xylariae | reverse complement strand
ACTCCTGTCCATTTTGCAGAATACCGACTATTTGAATTTGTTTTGCCCTACTCCTGTCCATTTTGCAGAATACCGACTATTTGAATTTGTTTTGCTCTACTCCTGTCCATTTTGCAGAATACCGACTATTTGAATTTGTTTTGCCCTACTCCTGTCCATTTTGCAGAATACCGACTATTTGAATTTGTTTTGCTCTACTCCTGTCCATTTTGCAGAATACCGACTATTTGAATTTGTTTTGCCCTACTCCTGTCCATTTTGCAGAATACCGACTATTTGAATTTGTTTTGCTCTACTCCTGTCCATTTTGCAGAATACCGACTATTTGAATTTGTATTCTTGCAGAGTCCACTCCTGCAAAGTTGAGAGATCGCAGTTGCGATGGTTCGGACATGTGCTGAGAATGCCTACAAATAGACTACCACGAAGAATCTATTTGTCTCAGTTTAACGGCCGTAGACCAAGAGGGAGACCCAGAAATATTCAAACAGAAATATTCAATTATTTGTTTTTCATTTATAATATAAATATTTTTTCAGTGTATAAAATTTCTTTTTATTTATTTGTTTGAATAAAATCTTAACGACTTATGCAGTTTTATAAAATAATTGCAGTGCAGTACTCTTAAAATCGCAGCGATCCTAGCGGTTCTCATTACCACATTCACTACCCTATACACTTCTGACTATACTCTTATCACTAACCTATACCCCTCCTGACTTATAATGTTATTGGGTATTCTAGTTTTAAATAGTGACAAATGTACGGCAATAATACATCACGCATGATATCACATATAAAAATAACCTCCTGTCCATAATCGAATTGCCATTAAGATTCTAGATAAGATTCATTTATCAATTTTTTAATTTGATTTTTGGTATTGTTAATGACAAGTTGAAGTCAACCCGGTTATGCGATATTCTTACTCTTTGCCTCAACAGGTTATTGTAATCCATACAATACCGAACTGATAATAACTAGCAATATTATATCATAATTAGTGTAGTTCGGATTCGGGCAGATGACATTTTAAAAATCGGTGTATTGTTCAATCGTCAAATTCTTATAGAATTTAATTTAAAATGACGTAATTTCACTGTGACTGTGACAGTGACAGAGTTTCACTAAGTCTGCAAGAATGTGACAAAATTTATCTAAGATTTTCACAGAATATTGCAAAAACTACGCCTTCGGCCTTACTTAAAATTGCTACAGGGAAAATTAAAAATTCCTTGTTTTGTCTTTGTCACAGAGGGTGAAAGTTTGGTAATTTTTCGGGGAAGGAGGTATATTGGCTATACCCACATTTCACATCTCTATTAAACTGATTTCTATTTTCAGTTTGAATTAAATGATAGAACAGGCCTTGCCTTAAGGTTAGGGATAGGAACTTTTAACAGGTCTGTTCTGCCAACTCAAAAGTTGTGCCATAAACGTATGATTAAAAAAATGGTGGAATATCAAGAAATCTATACACATAGATAGATAGAGGAGGTCATTCTAAGTATGGAATTTCTTTGCAAAACTTCCTAAACCTTGGAATTTAGTTGCTAGAGGGCGCTAAAATATATTGTTGAATTTTAACACTTGAGACATCGATTCTGACTAATTCTCACATGCTGAATCGATTGGAAATAGTCTCGAACTCGAAAACAGACTAATTATTGAGATAATGGGCTAAAAACAATAACTTGGCAGACAAAAACCAGAATGTCAAAAGGATTTTAGAGATTAAAGGCATCAATAATCAATTCAGTATATTTGATTTAGATAGAATCAAAATTTTCGCAGACCTAGGATCAGATCGATGCTAGCTCCGCGTCGATCTTGTAGCATCGATTCAAACCGATCCGATCCAAGGTCTGAAAGCATTTGATTCTATCTATTAAACATTCTGAATCGAATATTTAATACTTCAATCTTGAAAATGTAAAAACTTTCGAAATTGTGGTCTTTGTGTACCAAATTATTGTTTTAGCGCCTTTTATCTCACAAATTAGTCTGTTTTCGAGTTCAAGACTATTTCCAATCGATTCAGCATGTGCGAATTAGTCAGAATCGATGTCTCAGTTGTTAAAATTCATAAATTTAAATTATATATTTTAGCGCCCTCTAGCAACTACATGCCAAGGTTTAGGAAATTTTGCAAAGAAATGCTATACTCACTATATTGTCAGAGTGACCTCCTCTATCGATGTGCATAGGTTTCTTGACATTCCACCATTTTTTTAATCATACGTATTAAAAAGCCAATAGAACCTAAGGACAGGTCAAAACTTTAGATGTGTCACCTCAGAACTGTGCAAGTTATGTATCCCTAACCTCAAGGCAAGGCCTGGTCTATACTGATATCCCCTGATTTAGTCAAGTCTGGCTTGTACCTAGTTTGACCCTGTACTATACCCAGATATCTCTAAATAAAATCTTTTGTGCACTTCTATTGAATCCAATTTATTTCATCGATTCATTGAAAATAAATCCAATTTTTGGGAATAACTGTTCATTGATTTCGATGTAATGTTAGTTCAAATTATTTAAATAAAAAAAATATTAATTAATTGGCAAAACTCTTATTTTAATCACTGAATTCGTGGAATTTTTAAATTAAAATAAAATAAATAATTAAATTCTTGTTCTGAATTTGTTGGAAAATACTATCAATTCTTTTAGAATTCAATATAAATTTAAGTTTATTGCAATCATTGGATCAAAATATTGATCAAATGAATGATTTGTCTCAGAAATATGTCGTTTAATTGATATATTTTGAAAGTAATAACTGTTTAAAATAGCCCTAACTTTGAGATCTAATGGATCTGAAAAGAACTGAATGTCTTCGACATTGAAATGTATGAATATATATGAGTATGAATGGCCTTAAGTTTTATGACAGGGAGTGGTCACTGGACTCTCCGCTAAAGTTACTATAAGAACAACTCTTTTTATATATGAGAGACGACACTACACTTAGCCATTGAATGAGTAGGTCGTGTCCCTTCAAAATGTCTTAAATATACTTTAAATAAAATAATTTCTTAAAATTCATTATTTCTTTAGAATTTTGATGATTTGCCAAATTGAGCCCAACTATTGACCGACGGCTCAACTTTTTGTGATTTCGGTCTTAAAATCTTCCTTTCGATGAGTTCTATCGAATAAACCCCGAATGGTTAGACCGAATTGATTCTGTCCACGTCTTTTCGACCGGAACAACTGAAATAAGCCCTAAACTACCAAATATGATGAAACGTCAATAGTTTATCAAAAACCAGATTAACTGTATATCAAAAATGAACTCAACATAAGGACAGACATTGAGTGCATTAATATTATCAAACTTCCAGTTGTTAACAGACTTACTCTACTATAATACTACCATAGCTATGATATTCCGAACAAAACTATAAACATATGAAACATTAAATCTCTGAAATAGTTTTGCTTCAAATTCTGTAATTAACTGAAAAAGAATTGTATTTTATATGAAATATGAGAAAAACATTTGACAAAACGCACAAAAAAAATCTGAATTCAATTGTTTTGCAATTTATATAATATTTTGTACACAACTTTAGAAAAAAAAACAATTTTCAATCCGAAATACAATTATTTTGCTTTTGAAACTCAAAGAAAACCTAAAATAAAATTTAATATATATTTTTTGCTACAAAAAAACCAAATAATAAACTAAAAATAGTGTTTAAAAGTTTCTTAAAGATTAATAAAAAAAGAGATTAAAACCAAAGAAAAAAATTTATAGATTTTAGGTTCAAGTGGTTGACCACATCTTGAATTCGCTGTTCCTCTCATTGATTAGAAAAACCCAATAAAACAAATTCAATAAAATGAATACAAAAGGAAATAATATTCGACTGGTTTTGTCGATGAGAGACACACTGTTGGCTGCGGTAAACCCCTGGCCTCTGACCCGTCTTCTTCTCATTTGTTCCTTATATTGTTGACTAACACTAAGACAATACCAGAACTGAAGACAACAACTCAATAGTTTTGAAATAAAGCTATTGTTTGTCGTATTTGTGTTCAAATTATTGTTTGTATTCACGAATTGATCGTTAAATCGATTGTATTGTGAATTGAGTTCTGTTTCGTAATCCAAGTCATTGTCGTCGATGTCCTCGTAGTTGTCGTCACTACCGTCTGATCCCATTTGATCCGTCAATTCATTGTTCGTCATTCGGAGTCTTTCGTGAAGGTATTGTTCGATTGACTCAAATCGTCTTAATTTGTCTAATTGTGAATCAATTGATTTGAAGCCATGTTTTGGACAATAAATGTTTGAATACTTGGCATCGAATGAGTCATAGATTCTGTAATTCTTAGTTCGTCTTCTGTTTGTCAGTGACTTCTGTTTTGCTTCCTTTCTATATAACTGTTAAACAAGAATTGATAGACTGTTAGATCACAGAAGGGATAGAATCGAGACATTCAATGCCCTCTCATCTAAATAACCAATGCTAATGCCTTATACCCCCTCCCATACTGTACCTCATGTGCTGGCTGTTCCTATTATACACCTTGTCTTCATTGGGTTACCATCTGTTAAACGAAAATGATTTCAACTAAACTTATTTCAACGAAAGCATTAACGAAGAAATAGTCCCTAAAAAGTTTGAAAGACCAAAAAGCATACAGGTAGGGATAGGTAATGGAGGGTATAGCCAAAATACCCCCTTTCTATGAAAAATGACCAAAATACTCTCCCCCTGTCGTATACTATGAAAAAACGAGGACGCCTTCCATTTTGGCAAATACTTAATCATAATGGGCTCAGTTTTTGGATTATCATACCCTATACCCCCTAACTTTGAAGTCTGCCCACCTCTACTTGGGGCTCTAAAAGTGTTTTTTGATCATGAAACTTTTTAGGGACTAACATTCATTAAAATCATTTTCGTTCGTCTTTACCATGATCATTTCATCGGAATATTTTCAAATAACCTTAGCTAACAGAATATGGGAAAATACTAAGTACTGTATTAGAATTTCAATAGTGTCTAACGGAATATCAGGGGTCGTCAATTGGGCCGAGTCGGGGGTGTGGGGGTGTGGGGGGTATTTTACACATTTCTCTTAAAATGTCAGGGAATGTGCAAAGAGAGACCAAATATGAGACTGCAATGGGAGTGGGGCTACAAAATTGTCTTTTGGGCAAATAGGCAGGGGTTTGGCTGTACCCACCCCTGACATGCCCTCCAGAATATTCTTGTGTTTTAGGAGAACTATCCGTTCCTCGCATTTCGAGACAATAATTTTTATAATTTCCCAAAAATGACTTTTAACTCAATTCTATTAATTGACCGAAAATACAATTCTTTAATTGGTTTTCAAACATATTATAAATCAATTTTTGTTTTAAGATTTCAATTAATTAATAAAATTAGACGTAATTATTGTGTAATTAATTATATAAGCGTTTAATCAATCGGTGATTCGATTGGCTGTCGATTGAGAGCCAATCAAAACGAATGGAACGAAAAATTGAATTTTGATTTGTTTTGCCTTCAAATCAATCGATTGTTTCCAACAATTAATGCATTGATTTTGGGATTAATTTGTTTGAAAACATGTGAACAAAGAGTTTAATAAAGAAATTAATAATAAAAAGAATAAACCATTGAATCGATGAATGACTTAAACAATAATCTGTTAATAGATTTCAATCCGTTTGAAGAGATTCGACAAAACAGACCAACGATTTGGAGATTAGATGTGTTTGAGAACTCATTGCCGCCACTCATGACCGCCGACGAGGACAGGGAGGAGAGGGGGGAGAGGGGGTGGGCGGGGGCGACGGCGACGGACAGGGACTACCAGTGCGAGAGCGCCTCCAATCAGATTAGCGACCATTCAATGGAGTACTCGATTGGAGGGACGACTGGATTGAGTGAAGACATGAATTGCAATCAATTCTCGCATTCAATGGATTCGCAAAACAATGATTCAATCGATTCGATGGCTTTCGGCGATTCTCTTCACTTATGGCCGCAAAACAACTCCAAACAAATGGATTTGAGTTGCAATACATCGAAAGTAAAGACACATTTGATTCGATTTCCGCACAAATTGTGGCAAATCGTCAACGAATGCACTTCGGGTGCCATTCAGTGGTCACCCAATGGAGAGTCGATTCTAATTAATTACTATTTGTTTCAAAACGAATACTTAAATAATTTCCAACACTTTAAGACCCGAAACATGTGTTCATTTGTACGTCAATTGAATTTATATGGATTTTACAAATTAAGCAAAAAAACCAAAAAAAGACAAAATAAGTATTCATTTAGTGAAACGTTTGCTAATAATTATGAGATTAACGAACAAAACCCAAACCCAAACCCAAACCCAAACCAATACGAAAACCCAGATCTCTATGAAGTGCACGAATTCAAAAACGATTACTTTAAACGCCAACACAAACAGTGGTTACCATTGGTTTACAGAAGATATTCAATGAAATCGAAGAATAAATCGAAAGAAAATTCGGTTCAATTGAGTGAAACCGAAGAGAAAACTGTAAGAAAACCATTGAAACGATTGAATGTGAAAAACGAATTCAACCAAAACTCAGAAAACGAGAGTCAAGTGATTGGAAGAAAACCGAGAAAACAGTCGTTTAAAGTAATTAATGAATCGGTAAATACTGTTAAACAGGAAAGTGTTAACCAAAGCACAGACTCTTTTAGTTATTATTCATATGAATTGATTTTTAATACTAATGTTCACAAAGTATTCACTTTAAGTAACGCAACAAATGATGAAAATAACGAAAATGTTGTTTCAAATGTTTGAAAACTTTTTTTTTTGTATTAGAATTTCTTGAAAAAGAAGATTATTTTAAATCTATTTATTATTTTTTGTTGTTTGCTATTAATTATTAAGTCTTATTATAACTATTTATTTGTCAGTAGTTTTGTTGAATTTTTCTCATAATTTGCTTTTTTTATTCTCATTTGATAATAATTTTGTTTAAAAAAGTATTTAATATAAAGTATTTATCGATTATTTTATTGTAATTGCATTTTGCAATATTTTAACCATAATTTAAGTATAAATTAATAAAAAAAATTATTTATTTTTTTGTTAAAACTTTTATTTTGTTTAAAGACATTTAATTAATGAAACAAAAGTATTCGAGGATTTGTGCAAATATTGAATAAAGATTTCATTATTTCAGACTTTTCTGCTGTTGTTATAATATTTTTGTAACTATTCGTAAAAACGCCTAAAGATTGGAAAGAGTTTTTTGATTTAGAATATGAGTCGCAAAATGTTAGAAAGGATTTGCACACAAGTGAAAGATCATTGAATGTCAAACTCGTATTGAATGGAATTTGTCTTCATTTAACAAAACTCTCTTTTCTGTCACTTTGTGTTTGAGTTTAGAATAAAGTATTGTTTGAATGAATACTTATTATTCTATATATAGACATAAGACTCAAACTTTTGCTGAAATCATTTTCTTATTTTGAATAAAATATTCTTTTATTAAAATTATCAGCGAATGAATTGAACGAAACATTCAAATAACGTAAACAATTCTTTTCAAACAATTGGATTCTTCAGACATCAGAATATTAGTCAACAAATAATTTCAATCATAAGTATATTGAATCAGATTTTCCAAAATCTCATTTTAGTTTATAATAAGTTCAAAAAAACTTTTTAATAAAATAAAATATAATATAATATAAATAATCATTTTGTGAAATCATTTGGAATGCATTGCAAAAAGCAATTTAATAATAGATAACTAAACAAATGAAAAATTTTAAATAATTTATTTCAATGATTTAAATTGGTGGCTAATAGTAGCCACTATTTACACACCATCTTGTATCTTAAATAAAAGCTAAACAGTGTGCTCACAATAATTTTTGCACGTATATTCAGTTACAAAAAATAAGTGAGTTGAGATGACTATCATTCAAGATTAACATTAATAACTCTACAAAAATGTTAAAATAATATAAAATACAGTATATTAAACAAACTGTATATTTGTTATTTCGGGATTAGAAATAAGTATTTTTTTTCTAAGTAAATTTATTTTTAAATTTTCCATTGGATCTAAACCTGACAGTAGAAGGTATGAAATTTGTTGCCATTAGTAACGTTCGTGTATTTTAGGGGCAAATTTAAACCATTGATTTATATCATATTTAAAAAGATTAAACTATATAATAGTAATGTTCGATCAATAAAATTATTAGTGTCTGTGTTTAAGTCGCAAATAAAAAAAAGATTTCAAAATTTTTGTGTAAGGATTTCACTTATTTCACACAAACATAAAAGGCAGAAATGAAAATTGATGAGTGTATTGCTGGGTATTGTATGTAGAAAGATAGTTTTGTATAATTTTATCCTCGGGTCGAATTGGTGGCTTGGAGAATTTAAGGGATTGTGCGAAATCGTAGAATCTCGCACAATTTAATGCTTTTATTAGATGTCGACAATGTTTATGATTTTAACAAAATTTCGAGTATTTTAGCTGAATTTGAGAATTTGCAACAAAAGGCTCTATTTAGTCAATCTTATCAAATCTTCAGACTTTCTTATTAGGAAAGGGTGCGATTTTAGGTATCATCTCGGATAGGAAGTGTTTATGCAAATATACCTGTATATTTAATACAGTATATCAAATTATTCACATTGGATCAAAATTACTGCATATCATTGGATAGTATTTATAATTGATTTCTCTAAAAGATAACGAATTTCTGTTTCATTTTGTTATTCTATACCTGTATTGTATAATATCGTCAAATTATTTTTATGAGACTATGAACTATACCGCAAGAAATCGATGGACAGACATGTTAGCAGTGATCACACGATAATACTTATAGAAATTTGATATAAAACAAGTCTTTTGTTAACAGATATGAAAAGAAATATTTTGAATGAAAATTATTTTCAATTATAGGAATCGAAAAATTATTTAATTATAGATATAATAGGTATGAATGGAATAACCTTTTTTTCGTTGTTTTGATATGCCTTCGGAGGCGCTATAATATTCAATGGGTTTTCATTGTCGTTGCCATAATTATCCTGAGCCCAGTCCTCATCGATTTCAACGAATGGCACCTCACCTAACATTTCAATCAATACACTGGAATAGAGTTGGTGTGTCTTCTATACGTTTACTACAGACCGGTTCCAACTTTAGTGAAGAAGTGGACGCCAGCGAACTCTAATAGAGTGAAGACCACAAATAGAAAGCACATTATTGTAAACCAATCGAGTGCTGTGGCATAGCTTTAATTATAATAAAAGTTCAATTTAGACAGTTATATATACAATAATGATATCAGTCATTGATTTATTTCGCAACAATACAGTCCGTAGCAAAAGTAATAGCCCAACAGCCATGTAGAAGATCGGTAACATGCAAGTAAAATATGACTTGCACTTGAAAATATGAGGCAAAATTATAATTTGTAAAATTAAATACGATTCTGTTGTATGATTTAATTCTGGGTAAAGCTATCTAAATTAAATCGTTCTATGCAATTTTTTTCATATTTCGATTTAAAGTTTATGGGTAAAATTTTATATACTCTGTATAAAATATAAATAAATAGATTAGTATAAGGATGAAATTAAGGGTGTTAAGGGTGAAGAAATAAAATAATTTTTCTCCATATTTTCAAGTACATCTTATATTTTACTTGTAACATTTTGCTTGTCAAGTTACCGATCTTCTACATGGCCGTTAAGCTATTACTTTTGCTACGGACTATACATACCTAACTCGGGGTAAATCACTTCTTGAGTCCAAACCAAACGTTGATAGAGTAAGAACTGCTGTAACGCCTAATGAAAAAGTTTAAGTGAAACAAATAAAAGTTTTTGTTCAATAAAAAAAACTAATGCATTGTTTGATTAAATGTATAGAAAGAATATAAACAAATAACAAATCAAGAATTTTCACAAATATTGATATTTCGTAATATATTTGTCATTTGAAATACAGTATATAAAACTGGAATTTAACCAGGTTTTATATTTGTGCATTTGGGAGAAGAAAGGAAGTATGAATAGCATTAACTCCTATGTATTGTGTTAGTTATTTAACAATTAATTTGACCATATATAAATGAAATTCTTTATAATTGATCAAAAATAAGTTAAAATAATATATAATCGTAATTCTGTTAAATTATCTTATTTATAATTAAATCCTGCAAAAATTTGACGATTTCAAAATACCCCACCCTATACCCTCCGACTTTGAGGCCATCACTAAGTTTTTATGGTTTTGTTAATACAAAACTTACAGGTTAGTGAAAACAGTAAAATATTACGAAGTTGTAATGAATTTGGCAAAATATTTTGAAAACGGGACCGTTTCCCACAATTTGTTTAAGGGTGAGGTACCTCTTGAGAGTTTGTAGGAGTATCCGGCAAAAACGCAAGGGGATATTCTCTGCTGTAGATAATGCCCTCCCTCTAGACGTCCCTGTCTATAACCTTTTTATCTACAATAATTTTATACATAATCAAATACTTTTACAAAATCTTTAAAAACTAAACATTTTTTTTTAAATAAAAGATTTGTATAAGCAATTGCTTCAAAGAAATGTTTTTTTATACCTCACAAAAACAAAATTTATTGAAGTATTTTTTAATTATAATAAGAGAAATAATAAAAAAAAACTTACAAAAAGAAATGAAAAATTTGTTTAGATTATAGTTAAGTTACTATCAAAGATAACCAAGGAATAGCTTTAATTAATTTTCCAATAATCTCATTGCGTTTTTAAGAGTCTACTCTTGGGTAAAATGCAAAATATTCTTAAAAAGGATATCCTTAATGTTAGAAATTTGCAACACTCTAGGAAAAATATCTTATTTTACTCCCTGATTGTGCCTAATTTGGTGGCTGTTATAGTTTTATTTGATGAATATTCTTTTCGATATAATATATTATAATACAGTATTATTAATACATATAATTTTTTAAAGAAACAAAATTGTAGAAAAAAAAGTTTATACAAAACTTATTGAATAAATGACTTAAAACGACAAAAGAAGAATAAAATTCATGAAAATGCAATCAAAAGAAAGAAGATTTGAAAATGATTTTGAGTCTAACATTAAAACGTTAGTCAAGAAAAATAATTGCAGTGAACAGTGAAAAGCAGTGATAAGATTGTAACAAAGCCAATATGATAGATGACTCACCCAAACCAACCCGATCTTCATTATAGGATCACAAATATTAGACATGAATTGATGGAAATGAATGAAAACTTAAATAACTGTAGTCTTATGTGTTGATGTCGTATACAATACCTGCAGTCGCTTCTCTGTCAGCGATGGGAAAGTTTTTCAACAGGTTTTATATAAATAAAAGTATTTTAAAATATCAGCTCAGCTCAGCTATCAGTTCATTTAAACCTATTTATCCAAAATGAGACCCACGACAGGACAACGATGAGAGAACAGGGAACGTAGATCTGGATCAGGAAATAGCCGACGTGTCTGCGCAAATTGAAATTAACCTGCAACGTTGAATAATTGCCTAAAACAGAAATGGTGTTGACTTAATTTGTTTGAGGCGTATAATTGAGAACCTCTTTGAAACTTAACGGTTCCGTTACGGTATGGAGTGGTCAACAGATCGAATTGGGATAAAGTAAAGTCACTGCTGCTAAAACTGACCGGTTTTTTATCCCAATTGTAAACTATTTGGTCGATTGGATATCCATCTGAAGAATATGATAGAAAGGATAAGGAATGTGGAATAGGATTCAATTTATTGATAACAAATATTGACATATTTTTCTAAAGATTATTCTCTTTGTGTTGGACTCACAGCTGCCGAAAATAAGTGGACAACTGAAGGAGAAATAATACCGAATAAGTATTTCTTTGAATATATATATTTTGAAGTAAAAGCTCAGCGCTTTCTGTTAGTACTGGCCTTTGTTTATCCATAGGAAAGTGGTGCAACTCCATTGGACACAACGACTTGATGGTCAGTCTGTAATATGTTTAGTATTTGATTATATATATAGATATCAGAGCCAACTCAGGCAACCAATTGATTCTCAAGTATCTGCGCTCTTGTTTCTCAATAATGAGTACTTCACTCATATATTTACATTAGGATTGAAAGAAAACTCTATTATTGAATAAACTTTTCGGTCTATAGTTTTAGAAATACTACTTAAAACACGATTTTATCGATATTTTCCTCTAAATTGTAAAATTAAATGATTGCCGGAATTGAATTTTAAAATAAATACTTTAAATTGAATTTTAAAACTCAAAAAAATCTAATTTCACATCAAATTCTGTTATATTGATTGATATTGTGGTGAAATTCCGGTTTTACCGAAAGTTTGATCAAAATTTTTATTAATAGACGGTTAGACTTATAATAAGTTTCTATAAGATTAGAATAAATAACTTCAATATATCAGTGCTGTAACTGAAGAACTCAACAAAATAATGAAAGTCTGTCTATTTTGACCCTTATTTTGATTGGAATATGAATTCATATAAAAAAGAACGAAAACAGGATTTTATTTTCATTTTATATGTAAAACATTGTCATAATGTCTGATCAGTCAATACAAGCGATAGTAATAAATCAAATGGTCTTAACATGAAATTCTGAAACATTCTATTAGTCCATAGACCTGAGGCATAGGCCAACTAAATGATGAGAAGACAAATAGCAAATTGAAGTTTACATTGATATAGGAGTTGGAGATTCACTTATATCTCATATTATGTAATAAACTGTCTCTACTTTTATTGTTTGACTCTTTAGTTTAAAATTGTATTATTTTATAAAATGAAAATCAATTCTGAAAACGAATTGCAGAGGTATTCCAAATAGAGTACAGATAACTAACCTCATAGAGTAAAGTACTCCGCCGTCCAGTTTTGTCATTAAATAAATGTTTAATATTGAATAATTATTGTGTTTTATTAAAAATAGTAAGTATGAGATCATTCAAGTAAAAAAACGATTAAAATGATTACATTTAATAATTATTAATTGTCACCTGGTATATTCTGACAAACTGAAAAAAATTAATTAAAATCATACTAAATATTTTCATTTTAAATTCAATATTTGTGTTTTAGATTAACGTGTTTAACATGTAGTACAATAAATGTAATAAATACCTTATTTGGTCCTGGATGTTATTAAAGTAAATGATAAATTTTAATTTTGTTTATTATGCTAAATAAATATGAATCGAGGAGAATTACTTGTTATAGTATGCAAATGTGAGCCCTTTCCAGTGTGAAAATATGTGTCCGGCTTTTAAGTAATTGAATGAATAATTTAAAATAGAAAAAATTATTTAATTAAACAAAATGTTTCTATGTTTTTAAGATTTAGTGATTCTATAATTTTAAAATAAGATGTTGTTAATTATGTTTAAGCAATTCAATCAAATTTTAATTTAAAGAAATAAGTTATTTAGTATTACTTAAAGTATAGAAAAAGGATAAAGAAAATATCTCTAGGCTAAAAAAGTTCCTCTCCTAGACAAATTTAAAAACACTTGTTTTTATCACATTTTTCGTAAGAAACTTGCTTTTGTACATAGAAATAGTTTTTACCCAAAAATCGATAGTGTGTTGAGTATTTAATTTGCCATTATACCGAAAGAGCATACCCACTCCTATTACTGCCACCCACCTCAAATCATTTATTATTCTATTTTTAAAAATAAATTTTAATGCAATGTCCCTCACAATTTGTAAATGAAAACAATAAAATTGATTTGTAAGAAAATTATCAATACCTTCCATATCTTGTCCAACATATTTATATTAAGACTTAGGAATTTTGAGGGACCAGAAAATTCCAATCTTTTGTCTAACCATTTCTGACGAAAATAACAGTTTAATGAATATTCCTATTGGAAAAATATAATTACAGTATTATATGATATCTTAAATAATTAGTGTATTATTCTTCAAAATAATATCTGTCAAATTGGTTTCACTGATTAATTAACAAATTATTGCAAATAAAAAGACTTATAGATAACAATTAAGTCATGAAATTGTTCTCTAATCTGATCTTTACATTCGATGAGATTTGCAGACATTCAGTGAATTTAATGACTGAAAAATAAGAAGAAATAGTGGATTCTCTGTTAAATTGAATTGAATTGTTAAACATTAGGGCCAGAGATAAGGCAAATGGCTGTAAATGAAAGCAGTGCTTCAATTAGTTTGGGATTAAATCGCAAAAAGAAGAAAATATTTGCTTATTTTCTTATGTAAAAGTTATTTAGTTTCCAATGCAGTTATAATCAAATATTTGATGAGAAAATTAATGACAATAACTATGAAAATAAAAGAACAAAATAGAAAATAATAAAAATATAAGTAAACTTGGAAAAGTTTTTCTTTTTGGTTAATAAGCAGTTCAATAGTCAACAGTTTTCAAAAATAGACTTCTGAAACAAATATGTGAACCATTCTTAAAATATTCACATGAGTATACCAGTACTGATTAACTTTGACTAAGTATTTAATCATGGGTAAATAAAAAGATACTTTGATAAAAAAAATTCAAAAAGTCAGGGGGGTATAAATTTTTCAAAATATGAAAAATGCACAGGTAAAAAATCAACGTTAAGGTAAAAACCTTTTAAGGTAAAAAACCCAATTTTTTTGCCTGCGGCGCAAAAGTCAAGGGGAGTATTTAGGCTATACCCCTGTATTTAATTCAATTGGATATAATTTAACAATGCTTGCACCAGGCTTTGCCTTGAGGGCCCTTACCAATCGCTCTTTAAGTTTAATGGATTTTCAAAAGCCGCTTTTGTGTTTGCTTTTCTACATTGAAACTTAGTGATTGACAGAATTTTCCAGGCTCAGTTGACGTAGCATTTAAATATCAAAGAAACTGATATAGGAACAGAAACAAAATAGGAAAAAGTAACAAGACAAATTTCAATCATTTTTAGGCATGCTTCACATGCGGTATAATATATATTTTATTTGTCTTCTCATTGCAGAACATTTTAAACTGTTTTTCTGTTTAAGTAAAATATTTATAAAACATTTTCACACAAAATATAAAATAAAGTCAAATAAAAACTTTAAATTTATAATAAACAATATTCATTGTTTTATAGTGTTGTAGTGTTGACCTGACCTACCATATCGAGCTCAGAGATGGGTCCCATACTTCGAATTTCCAGGTTTGATGTGATGACTGCTTCGGGACCTGAAAAATTAATTTTTATTGCCTAACTATAAAAGTAATAAAAATCAATTGAAATGAAAACTTATTTTGAAGGCAAACGAATGTTACTAATGACTGACATAAAAACATTGAAATACAGTCTATTTTCGATTTAAGAGAACTCGATTTAAGCGAATTTTGATTTAAGTTAAGGATTCAAGTTAAGTTGCGCCAACAGTTCCTATGGGTATATAAAGTTAAATATTCTCGATTTAAGCGACAATGAATAGAATACGACATAGAATAATTAGAGCTTTGATTTAAGCCAAAATGATTAAAGATTATATTTTTATAACTCAACTATATTTTACTCTGTTTTAATGCTATATCATTAAAATTATGTTTGCATTGAATATTTATATGATTCTGATATATTTTAAGAATTTAACATTAATTCTTAAAATATATTTAGCATACTAACTTATTTTCATCTTTTGTAATGTTAAAATTTTACATTCAGAACTTTGCAGGGACGGGGAAGGAAAAAATATCAGGGGGTATTGATTGATGATGAAACAGGGGGTATTCCAGGTTGCGATGTCAGAAATATTGCCAAAAGGAGGGTATTTCGCAATAATTAAACTCTTGCAGAATTTAGTTAAAAATGACCAAATTTAACAAAATTTTGGCAAAATTCTGTTTTTTCTAATAATTTAGACAGATTTGCACAGAATATTCCAAAACTCCTTCTTCAGCGTTTATTTCTTAAAATTTTTATGGGGGAGGGGTTACCTCGTGAGCGGCTTAGAGGAGTATAGACCAAAATCACAAGGGGTATCCCTTTCCACATGTGTGGAACTTTATCTTAAACATTATGTTATTCCAGAATGCCCAAATATATAAATTTCTTACAACTTTATTCACGAAATTAAGCATATTAAATAATAACCAAGCTAGTTGATTCAAAGACTACAAAAAAGGTTACAAAAAATTTGTATTAAGTGAGTGTATTTTTAGTTTACATTATTGAATTCATATAATAAATTGTATTTTTTACAAAATTACTTAATCATCATATTTAGCTAAATTTTAAATCAAACTAAAGATGAAAACAATGAAAAACAAAACATTACTAATTCACACAATAAAAACAAATTTGATTTTCCCGATTGTAATTAAAAAAGCAATTTTTGATTTAAGCAAAATATTTTCGTTGCTCTACAAATTCACTTAAATCGAGAACAAACTGTAACAATTTATAGATTGATTCCGCTGTCATTCATGCCTTTTATGGAAAATTTATTCAAATTATTCGAGTATAGTCTATAATGTAATTAGTTTATACAGTTATACAAATTTGTTATGTACTATAGTTTTAGTAATGTATTAAATCATTTTGAAAAACTAATAAAATTAATGATAGAATGAAAGTGTGACTCTATCATGTGTCTAATATACCCAGGGTTACCTCAAGAGTTTATTCCTAAATCACTCATACATGCTATGAATTTTAGAAGAAACTTTTTTTAATATAATTTTATATCCATTTCCTGTGTGATTAAGTGAGAAAAATTAAGAACAATATGAAACTGGTTAATACTCTCTCATTTCATAATGCGCATTTAAAACTGATGCCCTGGTCATTTAGCAATCTTTCATCTCTAATAATTTGCATTTATTTACATGTGTCTGACATACTCTTTCATTCTCATTAACTCAAATGATTAATAAAAATTTAATTTCACTTTTAATTTTGATAAAAATACTAATTATATATTATAAAATTTTAACGAGTTTTTAATATTTCAGAAACAAAACTAAATTTTATTCATTTATGGCCTATGCTGTCTAAAGGGGGGGGGGTATTCTGCATTAAACATATAAGTTTTGACCCCCAATGTTTTTAGAAAATTATTCCGCTTGAAACCGACGTATTTTGATAGTCAAATAACTTTTAAAACTTTTTGGGTAAATACCCATTAAACCCAATTACTCCCTGAGTTGGGTTAGTCCTAACTTAATACCATTCAAAACTTTCCACTAAATGTTTTCTATTAATTTTCTCAATTCTAATATAATTTTAAATTAATTAAAAAATAATAAATAACAGAAAACAGTTATCGATTTTGTTTAAATAAGCTCTAAATTACTAAATACATCGAAAAATGTTTTTATGTGCAAATGAATAGATATTCTTAATGTGTTTGTGTTTCAATTTCATAATCGCTTATAAATGGTTACCTCCATGTCCTGGTCTTTCGTTTCGGTCGTAGTCAACCAATAAATCGCCCAAAATTATTGTTACTTTTTTGCTAATTTCCAATGATTTAGACTTAGCTGTAGAGCCACTGCTATGCCCTAAGTTCTCAGGAGTTTTGTGCATCTTATGCAACATTAGCCGTTGAGGCGCTGGTAAATCATGTCCATTCAGTCCATTCACTCTAATCTCAGTTTTGTTTTTATTTTCAGAATCTTTGTCTCTTTTATAAATAAAATCATTAGTTTTGTTCATTAGGTATTGTTTGTCATATATTCTGTAATTCTTGTCCAAACTCTCGAATACCGGAAGAGATGAACGTATTTTCCTAATAAATAACATGAAATAAAAAGAATAAGTTTGAGGTAAATCATAGAATATATAAAAATAATAAAACGACTCTAAGATTATGACTCGAAGGCATTAATATAGACTTATTTATGTCCCGAACTCTTCTAAATTAACTGAACTTCTATTAAACTCGAGTTATGTTTGCTTTTCTACTAAAATGTTTGCATTATTACTCTTATAGTGAATCGTATAGTTAATGATCGATAGTGTAGTAAAAACATGTTTGAATATCAATAGAAAGAATAGTTTAATAATGAATTTGAACATTCCTTCAGATAATTATTCAGTTCAAGAGATACACAAATAATTTCTAAACTTAAGATAAAGTCTGTACTCGATATCTTCATTCTGCACATCCATTGTTGTCCTGTCGCCTTGCATATTTCAAGTGATCACGATCTTATGCAGAGGGCACAAAATTTTGTATTATTATCGTACGATTGTTTACGGCTAGATATCAAACAAACAAATGATTTTAGTGTTGAAAAATATGATCTCTTTTGGAAAATAATTGCTTTCAATCTTATATTAAAACAAATTTTTTTCAATTATTTTAATTAAATAATATGTCTTTAATTAATTATATTAACTAATTAAATCATAAAAAACAATATTTCATTTCTATTAATAAAAAAATGAAAATTATCTCAATTTTTTTCAATTTTTTCAAATCTCAATATTTCAATTTATTTCAATTGATTTCATTTCAATTCCGGTGGAATTACAAAATACTAAATACTGTATTAGAAAATTACCGAGAAATAAAACTTTATTGATTAACAACATATTAACAACTGAGAAAAGGCGGATATGGTGTCTCATTTAAATTCTGGAAGACTGTACAAAATGAAAGGAAATAATTCTGAATTTAAGTAGAGAACCGATTAAACTGTTTTATAAAATCACAATTTCTGTCAAAAAGTTTATTTAGCGATCAATTATTCTGTTTTGAGCAAAGATTCAAGCACATTTCGAAATTGTATTTAAAAACATTTTGTGGTTTAAGGAATCAAAAGTCTAGTCATATTTCTCACTTCTTTTTATTTTAAATTGAAAATATAAGTTATATTTGTATTCAATTTTTAAATTTTAAAACTCTTTTGTTGAATTTGAAAACCTATTTCTATTGAGTTTCCGATACATACAATATATTATCTAATTTAGAAGTTATCATATATTCACAAATCAGTAATGTTTAACTCAGCTGTTGTTCACTTACTGTACGTCTTTATCAAAAGATAAAGTGATTTCAAAATTTTGTGAATAGATCTCTAGAACTTTACAATTTGCATGATTTGTGAACATAACTATAGACCTTCGATTCCCATTTTGTGGCTGTCAGCCAATTTATATAGACTTTTTTACTGTCCAATAGATAGCCAGTCACTCATCAAGTTTAATACTAACACAAATAGTGTGATATTCAATGTGGAGTTGATATT
>JAQFXN010000705.1:0-19252 GCA_034693365.1 Liacarus xylariae | reverse complement strand
AAATAAATTTTAGTAATTATTTTCATAAATTAATCTCAAAATTGATAAACAGTTGAAAGTTGAATACATAAAATTAACAGTAATCTTATTTCCTACGAATTTGATCCTTTCAACTGTTTATCAATTTTGAGATAATGTATGAAAATAATTACTAAAATTTATTTATTAAATTTTGAAACAATAGACAAAATACTATCTTTTAAAAGCCTTTAATTTCAAACACAGAAAAATTATTATGTGTTCTTTTTCCCCGGGTTCGGTCGATTGTATTTATTTTTATTAAGTCATTCAGTGGAGAATCATTTCAAACTGAACGGACAAATGCTTGATTCTTACTTATTGGTCATGAGTTTTTATATTAGATTAATCTTTAATAGTCAAACTAAGAAATATTAATATATTAAAAATTTAGATAAACTGTAAACAAATATAGGATAAAAACAATTTTGAATTTGTATTCGTTTTGATGAAATGCTACCCAATCTTAAAACTTTGGCACTGAATACCCTCTCTAAACATAAACAGAACCAACTCCTGTCCTGTTCTGTCTTCAATCACAAGACAAAGTTTTCTCCTTTCCTGTCTTGCCAGATTCAATTTTTGAAAAATTATTTTTTTTGTTGTTGATTCAAATTACATTTGATGGTGCAATCATACCACAAGCTTCTGGCAGTGGTAAATCATTAATTCATTAATAAATTCGTCATCAAAACAGACAATTAACTACTAAATGATATAATTATTTAATTAATGGTGTCTTTAACATTAATTTGACTATAAAACGGGTAATTAGGCCATAAATGGTTTATGTCAATAAAGGGTTAATTAGGTCTTTCACCTAATTAGTGGGTCTGGCTAAGGGAGCCCTGAGTCAAATGGATCTATACCGTCGCATCTCATACTTACCTTTATTATGATTTAACCCCTGGACATCCCTGTTCATGAGTTTGTTTATGTTCAATAAATAGTTCACTTGAAGGTTCAAGTCTTGTGATTATTGTTTATCACAAATGAAGCCTAAGTAAAGATAGTTGTTATGAGTGATGACTTTTACAAAAGATTTGTATGTATTTCTGTTTCAGTCATTTAGAAAATATTGATTACACAATAAAATAGAAATCAATTGTTGAGTGATTTTCACATAAAGTGAAATCATATTAGAAAAAGTATATTAGACTTCAATTGAATTTAAAATACAAAAAAAATAATATAAATGTAAATATAATTTATTGTATTATTTGAAAAAATTGTTTAAATTATAAAAATTGATTCGAATTTTGTTACAAAAATAAAAACTTATTTTATTTTGTGTTTGCATTCAGTCATTGATTACTAATTGATTCACGACTTGTTGTAGACGTGAATCCCATATAAGAGTGAATTTCGTATTAAATCTATGTTTTAATAAATTTTAGTTATATTTTAATAATTGTTTCACTTATTTGTTGAAACTCTATTGAAGTATTCATTCATTCATTTCGTTTGTGAATTGAATTCAATATTAGTTTTTATTTTATTTGAATATTAATTGAAATAATTATGAAAATAATGTCTAAAATCTATAGTAAAGACAGATTCGATAGATTTGCTGACGACTTATGCGAAGAGTTATTAAGTTATCTCTCATTTGAAGACAAGTTTAGGTTTGAATGTCTTTCAAAACAGACTCAGAGATGTGTTTATGAAAAACAACACAAACTATGTTTTGATTACAATTCATATATTAAACTGAAAGCAAATAATTATACAATTGATTCAACAATTTTTGAATCAATTTTGAAAAAGTGTCGAAATATTAATTCAATTGATTTTAATTCCTATTATATAACAAATAATAGCAATAAAGTAGTAATAGATTTGTTTATTAAATATTATAATAATTTACAAGAATTTAATTGCGATTTCTATGCATTGAGTGCTGAATGTATTGATAAGTTTTTCAATAGATTTGCCAAAAATTTAAAATCCATTAAAACATCTAATAATTATGTCATTGAAAACAAACTAAAATTGTGCACAAATTTAATTGAACTCAATATGTATTCACGTTATTTGAATGGTTTGTGTGAAGAAAGCATTGATTCAATGAATCAATTGTCGAAAATTAGTTTCACTTATAGTAATGAATGTTTGAATAGATTTGAATATTTTGTTAATAATTATAAGAATTGTTTCAAATCTATTGAAGTGATTGTCAGCAAAAGCATTGATGAAAATGCGTTGAATTGTCTGATGAATGGATTGAAACAAATGTCACAATTAATACATTTGAAACTATATTCTCATTCAGACATTGTCTTAAACGACTATTTTATCGAATATTTGAAACAAATTGGACTCAAATGTAATGAATTGAGAAGTTTTTGTCTGCAGTTTAGGCCAAATTCATGCGATGTTTTATCAAATATCCTAACAATTAATCATTTCTTTAAAGGAATAAAACGATTAGAAATGGGTTTCAATACTATAAGTGGTGTTGAAATTGAAGTATTGAGTGAATGCAAACAATTAACACATTTAACACTCAATTTCTGGAACGAAGAAAATCTCATTAATAACTCGTTTTTTATAAATATTGAA
Organism: Liacarus xylariae; assembly: GCA_034693365.1. Classification (NCBI taxonomy): domain Eukaryota; kingdom Metazoa; phylum Arthropoda; class Arachnida; order Sarcoptiformes; family Liacaridae; genus Liacarus; species Liacarus xylariae. The sequence continues at coordinate 16,672 of JAQFXN010000705.1, read as the reverse complement.
AAACATTTACCAAAACTTCAATATTTAAGTATAAGAAATACTAATATAACTGATTCGGCGATCAATTCTTTGGCCAAATTATCAAAACTACGGACAATTGTATTGAAGTCTAACTCAACTATAAGTGATTCCACTGTTTATGAATTGATTACTAAATGCAAGAAAATTAGAAAAGTTTTCATAAATGGAAAGGAGTTTTGCGATAATAAGCAAATGTAAGGCAACTCCTCCTCCAGTGATGTCTCTCTACCAGACCTTCCATAAGAACACAGCCCTTAATTGCATTCAATGTTCACTTAATATAGTTTTCATAAATAATCAATACTTTGATTCACAAACTCTGACCACAAGTGGTTCCGAAACCCAAGTGTTAGACAACACTTCACAACACACGGACTTCAGAACAAACATTACTTAAACAATAAAAATAATAATTTATATAAATATCAGTAATTTTTTAATCAGAAATCTATGAAATGATTAATTTCTTAAAAATCCATTTGTTTTTCGATAAAATATTTAAACTATTATTCCATTAAATGTATGTTTTTATTGTCAATAGTTTTGTATTATTTCTCATTTGTTTCTACTTTTGTTTAATAATTGAATAATATTTAACTCATTTAAATGAAATTCTGTTTAATATAAATATTTTCTAACCATAGCTTGGATTAGTGTCTGAATCGGATTCCAAATCTGTGTTCAGTCGAGCACTCGATTGAGAACTACTTTCACAACGAGTTCTAATCCAGTCTTTAGTACCACTTCTACTGCATATCTAGTGACACCACTTGTGTTTGAGGTAATCCCGGAGTTTTTGAAGTTTGTTCTCCAGAATTCCGGTAGTTATGTTCAAAATGAGCCAGTATCTTATATATAGCCAGTAGCCAATATACCAATATTAGCCCAATATTTCATTACATTTTTAACAAGCTTTCAAATGCTCATTCCGGGAGATACAAAGAATTTCCGGGAGAGGTGGCAACATTATGTATGTCTACGAGTGCTGGACGTGTCTGAATGGGAACTACTTTTGTTAACATAACAAAAAAACAAAAATTTAAAACATAAAAAACCATAAAGTTTTTGATGCTATGTAACCGATGACCCAATATTGTGTAAAACACCTAATAATTTATGAATTTCTAGCAAACTATTTCACTAATGATTTGAAATTTGTTTCTTCAATTCTTACCGATTCTCCAGCACATTTAGTCAAAGTAGTAATGCTCATTTGCCTAGATATACAGTAAGTCCTAACGCTGGATGTATAAACACCCCTTACCTCTTTTGGCATTGCCTATATCTGATAACATTATTGATTTCATATATTCCAGCAATTGATGTATTTTCACAGAATCTTGTAATGCGAACACTGATTGTACACTAAGTTTATCTCTGGATATATTTTGTTAAATAAATACTTTTACTGATAAAAGATATTGTATTAAACAATATGTGTATAAAATATGATTGACTGACAAAACTATGTTGAAATCAATTAAATGTGAGTTAAAAAAATATATTATTTAATAAACAAATAAATCATAGTTTTATGCGATTCTAATTGAATATAAAGCACAGATTATTGTTTTAAACAATAAAATGAATTATAAGACCACAGAAAGTAAGTAATTCCTATTTTATAAGAATTTAATACTAACCAAGATCCTCTCAACATTGAGTATCACATTTGTGACGACTCATAGGGTGAGATCGACTCGTCGGTCTAGGGTTTAAGATAAACGTAATGTATGATAGCCTTCCTAAACAAATCTCTCACGTAATTGATTGAATAGATGTAAGGATTGGAATATAAATAACGTTGAGTTTGTATATAAGTTAGGATAAACCATGAAATTGTATACGTGATTGATGGGAGAACATAATGGGGTGCAAACATAAGATAATACAAATGGCCGAGGGTGGATCACAAGCGTTGATTTTTAACGCTTAATGTTGAGGTTTATTGAGGGATGGATTTGGGATAAGTGGGAAAGGTCTTTTTATCCAATCCCTTTTTAGGGGGACCTTCTCCCTGCACAACCGGGGATTTCAACCCAGCCAGGGATCACTGCTTGACTCAGAGTTATGACAGCGAGGATGGTGTCACAGATTTAAGAGAAGACACCTGGGCCCCCGTTCAGCGAGGCTCGTGGCGATAGCTGATCCCATACTATCAATTGACGACTCTTGGTTTGGGTCCATGGTCATCTTGCCCCACCTCAAGCCACTAAACTCAGAGAGAAAGAATGCTCACCTAAGGCAGGGTTCGAACTCACTGCTATGTTAGGCGCGAAACCCAAAGCATTGGGCTCTAACCCACTAGGCCACTCTCCCAGAGTGTGGGAAAGGTTTGAGAACTCTATTAATCCTTGGCCATAAAACTAAGATTAATAGAGGATATGGAAGAGTGAAATCAATTAAGTGCTAAATAGATTTTATTTATATAAATTGAGGTCAAAATATACAGCGAATTGGTCCAGCCTATGGAACAGCCTGTGAGCCGTTTAAATTGAATTACATATCTTGAGTATATAAATCATGAATTTACAAATATTAAACACACTTTTAATACTGTATATTGATTTATATATTGTTTTATAGATATTAATGAAATGTACCCTTATGATACATTGGAATTTTCCATTAGTTAATAGTCAATTATATTGTAATATATTTCATATTTTAACACTCCCAGTCTGAGCCCTTCCACTTGCCAACCCTTATCACCCATACGCTTCAGAAGGCAGAATTGCTCACCAATGTCTTCAGGCTGAAACCGTGTGTTAACTTCCTATAAACTAATGCGTAGACCAAAGCATGCTGGATTGGCACTCCAGTAAATCATGGGAATTAACAAAGAACTCCGAGTGCCGGGAAGGCCGTAAACTAATACTAAAAGCCGTTAAGAATATAGGCTTATAATACTTAATGACTTTGGCATAGAGCGCTTTTAGATTGACTGATTAGACATGTATTGTGAACACTCTAGAACAACCACTTCATATAGAAGCGAGTATACGCATGTGCTAAACAATAACCACTTTCCATATAGCAGCGAGTATACTTAGATATTTATGACCTATAATTAACCACTTTATACAGTAACAAGTATTTATAACGAATATACAATAACTCTATTATACATCAGCAAGTAGGCAAGAATACTCTGTAATAACTCTACTTTAGCAATACTAAATTACATACCCACTGCTTGCATTAGATATCTATACGGTTCTAAGCAAACTCAGAGCTTGCGCTCTGGCACCCTCAGAGGTGATGAAAAAAGGTAAAAAATGAGATGTTCTGCCTAAGAACAATCAGTTGCCTGTGCCTTCGGGCCGTGCTTTCTTGAGAGTTATTAGTTGTGCCCAAAGCTCTTTGATGGCTAGAGAAAACTCTGTCCAATCAAACTAAAAGTTGTTTTGCCTTCGGGCTTGGTATTGCCGTGCTTTCGTGAGAGTTACTAGTTGTGCTTTACCAACCTGACTTTTTATTGCTAAAGGAAACTCTGTCCGATCAAAATGATTATTTTATACTATTTAAATGTATTATTAGACTTAGATTAAATTCTTATAAATAAAGCAACAGTTATTTCAAGCTTATTAAATCAGTGTAAGTTATTGAATAGATATGTAGTTTAGATTAATGGTGAAGACAGAGCTTTCAAAGAGAAGATGCAGAAGAGGGTTCCGCCGAGGGAGACGCCGCCGATGGATGACAAAACACGATTAGACGACCAAGAATTCCCCTGTACTTATCGCATCGTAGACCTGCCTGCCTGCATATTCGGGGTCAACCTTTTCTTGGAACGGTTATAACTGCTATACTGCTGTCACACAGGGGTTAGCTGACGTGAGCCTAGCTCTGTCTGCAAAACTCTGTGAGACATTCAGGGGATCGTTGGAGCATAAGTGCCCTAACCGGGTGACTCCATGTGTGAACCGGCAATAGAGAGCCAGCAATAAGCAGTTTGATTGTTCTGGGAACATAAAGAAATACTAATTGGAGCACGATTGTGGTGTCCACGACCTATTAAAACAATATACAAACCAACACCAAAAGAACCCGAAGATCAACTCAAGCAACTCTAGTAAACAGGTTAGTCAATTTTGAATATTTTTACACTGTATAGAGCCTTAAGCCCTATACTTATAAGACAAGAAGACACAACAGTTGGAGAAGACCGAAACGGTCCACCTTGAGGTTGACTAGACTAACTCGAGGAGAGAGCGGCTAACCGATCGTTACCGGTCGGGCCCGGAGAGCTAGTCACAAGGTATTTCAAGTGACCCAGACACTCGACAACAGATCGATAAAGGTCCTCATGTGGCTGGTTAGCAGACATAAGAAGCCTTTTCACTGCCTTATCGTCCGCACACTACCACTTAACATCACCAAACCGGTCATAGTTGGACGGGTGCTCCAAAGCGACGGTCGAAGGTCAACATCCCGGAAGCACAACGTCGCATATGTTAAATTACTCACACCTCACATATGCCTCTCCATTGTATCCCTCCCCTCACTCTCACACTAGTTATTTCTAGTGTTCAAAAATTATGTTTACAATTAATTAAATAGTAATATACAATTATGTATATTAATGTATTGATGATAAGATTGCACCCACCTAGTTTATGTTTTGTGTTGGACATGTGCGATTAATGTGACCCCACATGTTGGCTGAACGTCTATAAAGGATTTATTTTATCAGTGCATAGTCTCCAGACAGTCTCCCTTCCCCATTCTCTGCCCCATTGGAGTACAAAACCGGAATATAGAGCAAATACTCTGAACAATTGAAGTGCGAGACTGTAATCAACATATTATTAATGTTTATTGAGAACCTACTCTAGATTTTTGGTACAATAGTCTTTGTATAGATATGAGATCATAAGAAAATCGATGTTTAGTCATAAATTAAGTCTTAATAAAAGAAAAAATCTTGCTGGCGAACAAGAACAAGCTCTCACAGGATATAATTCATCTAGGATCAATATTCATACTGTCAATATAATAGATTATTTACAAATATAAAGATAAGTTTATAAATAATAATGATATGTTTTAATCTACAATTTCCCAAATAAGCATTACAAAACTTACTATTCAATTAGATATGTATGTAAATTTAATAATAATTTAATAGTTGGCTATTAAACTATAAATTTTATATAGATTTAAATGGTTTACTAATCTAATATTTTATGAAGTATGGATTTCAGCGAGATTTTATTTTTTAAAATATATTCACTCGTTATAATAATACGTTATTTTTATTATGTGTTTTCAAAAATCATTCGTTAAAACGAGGTACGCGTTATAACCCGTACGCATCCAAAATCCCCAAACCCAAAATCCCCAACCCTTAATTTACAAACCCAAAATCCCCAACTCATAATTTCCAAACCCAAAATCCCCAACCCTTAATTTCCAAACCCAAAATCCCCAACCCAACAAAAAAATTAACAAATTTTTTTAGAATAGTTAATTGCTAAATATTATAATATTACTTGAAGAATAAAATTGTAAATATTGAAAAATACTAATTTAAATGAATATAATCAACGGATCTTAGCCATGGTATCCGGATACTTTAAATTTGCTAGTGACTGTATATTTTAATTATAAATCTAAAACAACTTTTTATGCATTTCTTTTGAACACAAATTAAAGATCAATTATATATTAAAAAGAATTATCGTCCATTTGTAGTTATCAAATAAAAACACACGATAAATAAGCAACAAACAATCAATTACTTTAGGAAGCCCTGGATATGACAATTAAAATTAATTTTTAATTATAATTAATTGAAAAATAATTTTTTGATGCTCTGATAATTTGTGAATTTTTTAGATTGGGGATTTTAGGTTTGGGGATTATGAGTTGGGAATTTTGGGTTTGAGGATTTTGGATTTGGGGAATTTAAGCTTGGGGATTTTAGGTTTGGGAATTTTGGGTTTGGGGATTTTGGATTTGGGGAATTTGGGTTTGGTGGTTTTGGGTTTGGGAATTTTGGGTTTGGCGATTTTGCGGTAGTCCCGTTATAACCAAACTCGTTATAAAAGAATAACTTATAATGAAAAATATACTATTAGTTCTCCGTTCTTGAGGGGACAAGGAACTAGTTATAATGAGGCTCGTTATAACCAATTTTCACCGTATTTCCAAAATTATATCACCTAGTTTGAGCAAACATTTTCTACAATTAATATCATTGCTCTCTTTTACAGGCATTTTATACTTGTTTTTAATTTCAATACTTGTCGACAAAATTCATTGCAATACTGTATGTCCTAATGAGTACACGATAAGGCCATGTGAATGTAATGTGTACCTGGATAAAGATTTATTGATCAACAAGACAACTATTGTTTGTAACAGTGCTTTCTATGAAAGTGAACAATTAGATCTACCAATAATATTCACCAAGATAAGTGCAGCAATGAAAGAGAAAGATGTAATATTCGATTCATTCGTTTTAAATAACAACAAAATTCAAGAATTAACTGAAAATAGTTTTTCTGGCATTAGATTTATATACAAAACTCAGGGAATTTGCGTAGAATTCATGCGAACGCTTTCAATGTTATTCAGGATTCTATAAAACAGTTGTTCATAAGTGGTTCACCACTAGAATATTCTGCACAGGAATATAATATATTTAAAGCAATAAAATCTATGACCAATTTAGCTGAGCTTACATTATATGGAACTGAATTAAAGAATATTCCGGACGAGGCATTCGAATCAATGAAGAATTTAAATTCTATACAAATTAATTCCGCAAAAATACAGAACGCAATTGTGTCCATAGGAAACAACGCCTTTAGAAATACTGATAATTTGGCCAAGATTAATTTATTAGGTAATAGAATAACAACTATTTCAGAATCAACATTCAATCTTGGTGATAATCCACCTAAAACTTTTGATTTAAATATTGGCCAAAATAACTTAACTCAAACTGCACTTGGTAGTATATTTAAGTATTTCAATTATTCAAAAACAACCAAGATCAGTATTTATCTTAATGATAATATTGAAATTACCTATTTAAATGAAAGTATTTTATACAATTATTTTGACCATGGTAATAAGTTAATCATGGATAACCTTGATTGTAATGATTGTCGTAATAGTTGGCTTAAAAAATTTAAAAAAATTCCATCATATCTGCTATACTGCCTTGATGGATCAGATTTAATGGATAATGAATTTAAAGCTTGTTCAACCAGATCTACGTCAACTATCTATAGTTTGGCAACAACAGTGTTTCCAGCTCAAACACCCTTAACCACAGCATCAAGTGGAACATTTTACTATGAAATTGATTACCTATTAATTTGTGCTATTATTTGTTTATCTAAATTATTTTTACAAGATTATTAACATGTTAATGAAATTACTGATTTTTTTGTATTAAACAAAATAATTTATTGATAAAACAATTAATTCTATTTAAATTCACATACAGTACTACAGTTAAAATGTGGAAAACTGAGTGCGAGAATGTAAAGTGTTCTTTCTATTAAAGCTTAAAAAAGAGAAGAAACTGTATTCAATAGTGATATTTAGTAAGCGATAAGACATATAAAATTAATTCTTTATAATATGTATTATGAGTTAGATTTCAATAAAAAGATATATCTTTAATCATTAATCTGTAATAAACTTTTATGCATTTTATTTGAAATTATTTATCATTAGTAATAAATATGTGATTATCATTTCAATTACTAATTAATGAATTGATAAACTTTTGATAAAAATAATTTCAAATAAAATGCATAAAAGTTTATTACAGATCATTACTGTATCATATATATTTGCATAAGATTTACAGAAATATATACAGTTAAGACTTGTTTAAATTTGACAACAGGTTGGATATCGTGTCCAATTTAAAAAAGTCTTAGCTGTATATTGTGTCAATTGATGGTTTTGAAATAAAGTTAGCTTAAAAACTTATTTTTCTAAAGTTTTATGCCCTGAAAAGCTTGATTTGTTGAACAAAATAAGATGAAAATTTTTCAAAAAAATAGTTTTCCAATAGGGTAACTTCCAGAGTTAGTCATAGGTCGGATAAACTGCTCTTCTTTCTGAATCATGGTATAATAAATTATATTGAGAATATTTTAACAAAATTATATACAATTAGTACATACGCACAAAATCCAAAAAACCAGACATTTCCTCTCCCTAAATACGCAATCGTACGCTCGAGCATTGTCTATTTGTCTATGGATTAGTACGTACGATTTCCCTGCTGACCCTCCCCCTCCAATAATAGTAAAAAATTGATAATGCTTTATTTAGCCAATCATTCAAATTATCAATTCAATATAATTTATAATATGTCCTCAGAGAGTATAATAGAGACGAGGAGAGTGGTTGTGGAGAGACGGAGGTGACTTGATTATTTTAATATTTCCTTTTCTTATGCATTTGTACTATCTTGGAATTATAAAGTGATACACCTATTCGCATTCTATAAATTATATCCATATCACAATATTTAAATTAAAAATATCAATCATGATAATAGTTTCAATCTGGCCAGAATATATTAATTTCAATTGTTGAAATTATTACTTTGAGTAATGAGATGTGGATATAATGCATTGGATGCAAATACGTGTATCACTTTATAATTCCAAGATAGTACAGTATATGTATGTAAAAATTATAAAAATTTTCTGCTTAAATTGATTAGGAAACAATTTAGCCCCGTTACGACTGCATGTTGGAAATGCATATATTTTATACAGTTTAGCCAAATTGAATAGCTTTGTAGACTTAAGATATACACTAAAGTGTATAAAATGTATTTCAAATATTAAATATTAATAAATGAGGCTAAATTTTTTGCTAATAAATTTGAACAATAAAGTATTTGAGCCAAATCCAAGCCGGCGCTACGGGTTACTCTCCTTGTTAATACAACAGAGAGTTTTCTTATATAATAAAATAGCTTTTTTATAAGATATTTTCTCATATTCATTGTAACACAAAGGTCTTTTCTTAACAATAGGAATAAGCTCACTTATATTCAAAAGCAATTAGACATCTTTTAAATGATTAAAATTAGCAATTTTCTACAAGGTTGACAAAGGGTAGCCAATGTCAGCCGAGTTTTGTCTCAAACACTTCAGCAAAATCTCAAACTGGGGGGTATTTAGGATATACCTCCATTGGGTACTCCTGGGGTTAGCATTACACCACTTCCATAACATCAATCCCAACACTCACAATTCAGGGATGTCAAAGGTACAAAACGCGGGGGAATTTTGGTTTTTCTCCAATTTTTGAGTTTTTCTCCCATTTTTTTCTTAAAGTTTAAGAGTATCTGTCCATAGACGTAATGTTAACCACAAATTTTGCCTAGACCCCCCCCCCTCGAGATCTCTGCTCAACAATACTTATGTTAAATTTATAGACTGTTAAAATGGCATAAAAGGAGCTTTCAAAAAGACAACTACTGTATAAGTTGACCCATACAACCCATCATTACCTGATTTTGACATCAATAAAATTGTACAAGTCACCTAGATCATAACTATAAACTAAAGTTTAGGTGCAATACTGAGGATTTCAAGCAATAAGCTGTTGGTATGAATTAATATATAAAAGGATTAAAAGTTGGTCCAAAACTATATTAATAATTGCACGAACTTTTAGTCTCTTATATTGTATTGTATACAAAGGCCAGAGCCGCTCATTACTTGAAATCCTCAGTTATGCACCTAAACTTGTGTTCATAACACACATCACCTAGTTTCATTGGAAAATATAATTGAATAATTCTTTTAAAAAATCATTCATAGTATTCACATCAGACTAATTGTCAATTCCTGTAAATCATTGAATATAAATAGAAACAATTTTCGAGCCATAAATAAGTTTATAAATCAATAAATCGATTGAATATTCTTCTGAAGGTTAGTTGAAATTTAGTTTAGTTTTGTTTTAATTAATTATTTAATAAATGATTTGAATATAAAAACAAAACAATAGTTTGAGTGAAGCAATACTATTAAGCGGTCATGAAATCAATGCATAAATACAATGCTTTTATTTTACAGATTGTCTTAATTTTGAATGAATTGCACAAAACATTGTGTTTATACGAAACTTATTTTATGGATTCTTATTGTTCTTCCAGTGTTTCTAATGGTAAAAGTCAATCGAATTCAAACAATAACGCAGTCATACAATTAGGAAAGGATTCGTGTAATTCTGTGGCAATTCTTCGTGCATTCAAAACAGAATTTCCTAATAATGGTATGAAATATATTGAAATTAAAATGTTTTAGTTTTGAATCTTTATTATTGATATAAATATTATTTAAATTAATTGTTAGCTAAATGTGAAGTTACCGTCAAATCTGTTACGGGATTTGGTTTGATTGCAATTCTCAAATATGCCTCATTCAGACCTGTGCTTCCCTGCGCTACAGACAGGGACGAAATGATTATATCGATTAACAAAACAGTTCAGTTCAATATAAGTTCCAATTCTGGAGAAACCTTTGCTACAGATATAAGTGATAATGACATTGGAGTAAAGTTTATCACTTCTAATATAAGAGATCCGCTCAATGGAAAGGGATTTGAAATATATTTTAATTCTTATAAACTGATCAATAGTTCAGGTACTGTATGCTACTATCTATAAGAATATCTATTAAATAATTTAATTTTATTTGATTTCTAACAAGTATTGTAAGAACACTGAAATATTAACTTTTATGATTTCATTCAATGAATAGGCAGTTGTAGTGAAGGATATTTCGATTGCGATAACACTCGTTGTATACACAATAGCCTTAAATGCGATCAAATAGATAATTGCGGTAACAATAGGGATGAAAATGGATGTGATTATGGAGTGAGCAGTATTTGGTTACTATTGGCCATAAGTGGTTGGATATTCAGTGGCTTTAATGTCATCGGAATCTTTCTATGGGTTTCTTATCAAAAATATTTCGAATTCAATAATTTGAATTAAAATTCCAAGTCTTGAAGATTAAGAGATAATTAATAATTTTGTTGAAAATTTGTATTTATAAAAGGATGTAATTTTTCAATCGTTGATATTAACTGATTTTCTGACCAAATATTTTACACCTCTGAGGTTAGATGAAAACAAGCAAAAAAACAAAAAAATGAACCATTTATATAAGCTTGTATAAGTATTCAATATGTGATATCACTGATATCCATTAGGATAAAGGTTAAAGCCTAATATAATATTATATTGCTTATTTGACCATTGTTATGCATTTGTAGCTAATTAATAAAAGAACTTATAGACCATTGTTGCGTATTTCTAACTATTACTAAAGTAATTTCATTGTTGTGCATTCCTATTCTTTATTAGTAGCTTAATTTCATTATTGCACCGCTATTAATAAATTGAGGGACACATACATACAGGGACATCTCTGTTCCATTAGTAAGAATTGCAAAGGAATATGAGCTAAAAATCCTTGTCTAATTCTGACTATAAAACACTCTATAAACACATATTTTATGTTATTATATCTGACTATTCCGAATCTAATTTATATAAAATTAGCTATACTAAATGATTATTAACCATAACATATCCTTCTTCATCCCTCCTAAGATTCGCCAAGGTCAAACCTCCCCCTCAGTTTTTCAAGTCTGGTCATCTTTACATATCTGTTACATATGTTACTGCTGCACAGGTTAAATTCAACAAGAATTTTGTTAACTTAAAAAAGACAGTACGTCATTCGAAATTCCCATCTGACTTTTTTGAACATGAGTTATTTTTTATAATTCTGGTCATAAAATTAAATTTCAAATTATATTAATCAATAATTTTATCTATATTTCATAGAATGCATTCAATGAGAAGTTTTTAAATAAAAAATAAATTTAAATAAGAGTAAAATAATTAACAAAATTAAATATTTGAAAAAAATAAAAATATTTTTAACTCATTAACTGTCTAAATGTTTTTTTCACTAATTTCATTAATTAAATTTTGTATTAATTACAGAATTTTTTCTCTATTTTAATGCAATGAAAATCGATTCTTTTGCAGAGTAAGTATAATATAAGTAGTGTTGTTAATTTACTGTAAATTATAAAATTGACTATAAGCTTTGCGAAATTTACTCGTAAATTAATATTTTGAAGGTAAATTATAATTTTATTGAAAAATTACATATTATTTATTTTAGTTAAATAAAATTTTTATCTGTAATATTTGTAAATATGATCAGAGCAGTTGCAATTAAAACATAAAATTTATAAATTATACTACTGAAACCAAATGAAAGTCCCAGGGATAGGAATGTCTTTTCTTAAATCCTATAGAGAATAGTATTATTTTTAGGAAAGACATTCTTACCCCTGAGACATTCATTTAAATCTGGTAGTAAGTTTGTATGTTGATTTTTCGTAAATTTTAATATAATTTTAATAATAAATATCTTTTAAATTTAATATTTTTGTTCGATATATTATAGTTGGATCAGATTTTATTTTGTGGATATTTTTATTCTCTATTACTTAATCGTATTTGCAAAATTATAACTGTTAAATTCAATTAGTTAGTCTAAAAAATTTAAATCATAATCTAGGTTGAATCATAAATTAAATATAAAATTTTATAATTTACACTGCTCACAACACTAAATATAAGTAAAAACTCGGTTATCTATTCAATGCCTTCTCAACACAAAAGTACATTAACTGTTTCGCAGTGTTTGGCCATTAAGTTAATTAAGTCAAACAATGTTTGCTAAAAAATGCTCAGTTATTCAGACAATCCTTGAATAAAAGAGAAAAAAATTTAAACAAAATATTTGTTTAAAAACAACTGAATTTTTATAACAAACTCTAATTATATGAAATAGAAAATTAATATAAATTCTGTTTGAAATACTGGGAAAATGCGAAATATTGGTGATCGACATAATTTCAATAGCGATTCACTACAGAACGTGATCTAACTATTTGATGGCACAAATGATATACTGTTCTTCACTATATATACCATTGTATAATAGAATATTATAATTATAAATAGAGCATAAAATTGATAACAATATGTTTTTTTAGACATTGGTTTCACATTTTATTTCTGTCTAACTGTCGACTCTGTTATACATATTTGTTGATGTGATGTATGAATAAAACTACAGAATTTGTTTGCTTTTAAAATTATTTTAATCTACAAATAAATTATATTTTTTCTATTTAAATGTTTATTTAGAATTATATATTTTTCCAAGCTCATCTGATTTGTTGTGATAAAAGGTGATTTTATCAATAAAACAATTCAATGATAAATGTCTCGCATATCTCCCTTTTATATCGATGGTATACGATATGAAGGCGAAGAATTGGAGAAAATATGTCCAAGGTATATTAAATGGACCAAAAGAGTTATGTCCTTTGATTTCAGTAAACGAAAAAAAGGTATGTTTTTATTATATTAGTCTAATATTGATAGTTATCTATATTATAGTACATTAATAAGCATTATATTTTATTTCTATAAATAAAGCTAAAAAATTAAGTCACTTTTGATAATTTAAGGAATGATTGAACGTTCTGTGCCTTCATTTGACTTAAAATATAAATTGGATGACATGGGAAGTGCCAGAAACTCGAAAAAGTCCAAGAGTATTTTATCACAAATAAGAAGAGGGGGTCAGAATTTGAGGGTCAGGTGTAGAACAAGTGCTGAATTATGGCGACGTTGGATAAGGGGTGGAATCATGTATAACACGGAATTAGATGAAAAGGACGAATTTGACCTAGATACTAAGGTTAATACTAAGGTTATTTAGATAACTATCATTTTATTCCATATATTTTTCTAATATAGGAAAGTGAGCCACAAATTGTAGTTAAAGTTGATTCAGAACCTAATGACACGACAACTATTGTGGAAATTAAATCAAACGAAACAGAAATTCAGAAACAAAATGTTGAAAATATTGATTCAGAAGAGAAAGACACGAAACCTATTGATGAAATTAAACCAAAAACAATAGATAATCAGATTTTAGATGAAGTGAAGACAGAACACAGTGTTAATCAAAGTAGTGATTCTTTAACTAATCCTGAACAAAATGTGGAAATTAAACCACAAGAAAATGTTGTCAACAGTAGTCCTAATATTAATACAAATATAGAAAATTCCAAAACATCGATGCCTGAAGTGGTGGCCAATAATGACTAAATAATAGATAAATTAGAAAAATAAAACATATTTTAATAGTTTATGAGCTCTAAGAATAAATATTAATTAATTAAAATTTGTAGAAAATTCTAAATAAAAAATTATTCTTTAATAACCATATTTTATTATTAATTGATATATAAAAGCACATTTGATAACTATTTGTGCTAATAGTACCGGAAGTTGTAAAGGGGTTTTTTTTAATGAGGGTGCAAATATCAAAAGCTAAACTTGTAATCACTTTTTAGATCCAATTCAAGTGTTAAAATAGTAAAATATACATCGTCAATTGAATTTACCCTATGTCTAGCAGCTTTTTATACTATCAATATGTAGTCCAATAATAATGTTCATTTTTTGGCTGAAATTTAAATCGTAATATTGAACAATTTCAATATAGTTGAAATAGTTTTTCAATTTTCATCTCCAATGTACTAGAAATTTCAATAATTTTATTTAAGTTTGAACCTAAAAAAATCATCATTAATATTTGAAAACATATGGATTGTATAAAAAACACTTCAGACATAGGGGAAATTCGATTGGCGACGACTGTAAACCTATATTGTAAACCTCATACAACAACCTCATTAGGTAAACCTCATACAAATGATATGCTTACAATTCATCGGTGGTTGTTGGCCAGCGCTGACCTGCTCTAAAAGAAAATGGCTAGTCTCCTGTCATATGTCGTTGAACCTATCTTTATATTGAATACAAGAATATAAAGCCTTAACCATTTGTTTTTGCCTTACTTCTGCAACCTTTTTAGTCTATCCATATATATCCAAAATTAATGTTCGTTATTCTAGATTAAACTTAATAAAGTAAATAAACTTTTTGAAAGTTTTTGAATCTTTGACATTCATTAATAAATTAATAGAAAATTAAATAATTTCCTATATTAAATTTTGAATTATATACGGATAACATAAAGTACCGCAAAAGGTAGGACAAAAAATTCTCACAAGCTAGTATTAGATCTTTATATATATTGTGTCATTTGATCACGTGTTTTAACTAAAAAAAGAGGTTCTTAAATTTAGTTTGTGATACCCCCATACAACTCCATTACCCTCACCACTAGCACAAAATTTTATCCATTTAATTATCTCACAAAATAAATTGTTTTCGAGTTTGTTACTATTTTGAATCGACTCAGCAGTATTTCGTTAGGAATTCGTGCATATAGATTCGACATTTCCATGTGTGTGTCCCTCACTTTATTAAAAGCTGTGAATTTGCAACAATAAAATTCAGTTACATATAAAGAGCAGAATTACACATCACTGAAATCCCGTTACTAATAAATATTAGGACTCAAAACAATGAAATGCTTTTATTAATAGTAAAAATGTACACCAATGGTCTATAATTCCTTTATTAATAGCGAAAATATATAGCAATATTTTATAACTCGTTTATTAATAATGGAAATATACAGCATTAGTCTATAATTTAGGAGTGACCAATGAAATCAAAGTCAGGGGAGTATAGGGTACTGATAAAAGCCTCAAAATCACAGGAGGGGGTATTTTAAACTACCGTATTCTTGCAGAATATAATCAAAAATGACGTAATTTAACAGAATTTAGACCAATTCTGCAAAAATTTAACAAAATTTGATAAGAATTTGATAAAAATCTGCATTTTTCTGAGAATTTAAACAGAATTTCACAGAATATTTTCCAAAAAACGGCGCCTTCAGCGCCGTTTTCTCAAAAATTTTATGGAAAGTCCTCTTTATTCCTTCATTACAGGGGGTGGGGGTATTTTGGCTATATCTTCCCATTGGTCACTCCTACTATAATTTCTACTTATTAGGGATACTTGGAACTTTTATAAGTTTGGGACATCTTGATATTTTAAGATTCGATCGATTGGATAAATTGTAAACCCATCCTCTATAATATTTCTACCACTCAATCAATGCCTCAAAATTTTCCAACTAAACTATCCAGCTGTTCCCGTCTGTTTCTCAAGGTTGTTGTGGATAAATCCCAAAAAAATAAGATTATATTACATACACAACTTCCCAAAACACTTCATAATATATTTCCATCACTCAATCGGTGCCTCAAAATTTTCCCACTAAACTATCAAACGGTTTATTAATGGCAGAATTGTACATATAATCTCTATGTAAGGAGGTAAATTAGCATTTGCTCGATAGGATAGGTATACTCTGTTTACTATCTCGTTGGACTGTGTTTATTATCTCGGCGCGCGCTTACCTTTTGGTTCTTGTAGTTGAATAATTGGTCAAATTGAAGAACAACCATTCCTCTTTCAATCCAATTTATAAATTTTGAGATTAGTTTTGGATTTAAACAAATGGTCGTGGTAAAATAAATGTCATTTTGAAAAAAGTTGTGCACTGTTTTTAAAAGTTTAAATAATAAATAAACTAAATTTAACCAATTTAAATTTTAATTTTTC